>JAIUZE010070389.1:0-88714 GCA_022085475.1 Heliosperma pusillum
AAGAAAAAAAAATAATATTTATACATATAACAGAAGAAAAACCTATGCTTAGAAGTGATCTTTCATTTTATCACCCGAAATGAAGAAAAAACGTCTAAATTAAAAACAGAAAATTGAGACTAAAATTCAAAGGTTTAATTTTTACATTAAAAAAAATGAAAAATGAAAAATAATCTGAAAACATGGGAGTAATTAGAAACTAGAGAGCATGGGTGCATAAGAAATTCAAAGGTACAGAGAAACAATATTGCGGCTAAATGAAATAACGAGGGTAATAGGCAGAGCTCCATCTAAGAAAAAGGAACGACAATGGACGGGGTTATACACAAATTCTTAATGTAGATGGTATATCCGTCTGAAACTTAAAACGGATAGATAGAATAACTTGGACAAAAGCGTAATATATAGGGACTAACAAAAAACTTATATTGCCCATTTAAATTTTAAGACGGATATCTCATCTTAAGAGAGATCACATTATTTGATAGATTAAATTGTTCAAATGTTTATTTTTAAAAAAATACAGGTATGGATTTACTTAATGATTACCTTTAATTTAAATAGCCATCAAAAGTAATAGAAATAGGTAATTAAATAGCTGGGGTAGGGAAAGTATTTTTTATGATTATTTAAACTTAATAATGAAAGTTTCTCTCAAACATAATTATTATCCATTTAACGTGAAATAAACTATCAAAGAACAAAATGAAGTAGCTTGAGACAATTTACATGGGTTCAAGGTACAATTAGGCTATTTTTCTTTTTCTGGCCAATCCTCATCACACCGTGAAAAACTGAAAATGCACGGATAAGAATAAACTACTCTATCTACATTTTAGATTTTTAAATAATTGAATTTTGCAGTTGTGCATGTTATCACAATATACTCTCTTTGTCCCGGCTATTTACTTACCTTTTTTTTATTCTTTGTTTTGAGCATTTTAATCAAATAAAAATAAATAATTGGTACGGGAGAGTAATTAGTAAAATATTAGAAAATATAATAAACACGGGAGAGTAATTAGTCATTAATATTAAACTTTTGAATATATCAATATTTTTTATAACAACCCCGTGCATTTTTGCACGGGGTTAAAACTAGACAATTACCAAATAGGAGTTTTAGGGTTTGAGAATAGGTTAGTGGATATATATACACATAGAATATAGATAAATTGTTAATAGGGTATTTAGATTTAGATTAGGGGAGTTGTGGTATCGTTCGGTCTTGATTTTATTTAGTGAATATATAATACGCCTAAAAATTAATGTAATGTATATGAACTAAATGATCTATCATAAGATTGATTATAAAACATTGACAAAATAGTACGCGTTGTCAATTTTTCCGCTTTGACTTTCTCATTTTTGTACCTTTTATATATTTTTAAATTCGCATACATGCCATTTTTATCTTCATTCCCGTCATTTGTATAAGTCTAACCGTAGTATTAAAATCGTGTTAGGACTTATTAAATATATTCATTTCTAAATTTTTTTTAATTGATTTTGTAAATTTAGTGGAACCCATTTTGTTAAAATTTAAATCAAAATTACTTATAATATTATTTTTTCTAAGCGATGAATTATGTGGTATATATACAGATTATTTTTCCGAGCTGTGAATTTATCTAAATTTTTACAAATGGTACATTTAATAGTTTATTAAATATTTACTTTACTCATGTAAGATATCCCGTGCGATTATATATGTACGAGCTTAATTTTTAACAATGTGATTAATATTAATATTATTATTATTATTATTATTATTATTATTATTATTATTATTATTATTATTATACATCGTATAATTATTCTTATTCATTATGGAGTATTATATTTTGAACATCATACGGAGTAATTTAAAAAGAACAACCCGTGCGTTTCCGAGTATTTGTAACATTTTAGATTACTTATATGAGTACTTAACAATACGATTATTATTATTAGTATTATTATACATCGTATACTTATATTCTTATTCATTATGGAGTCACATATTTTGAATACCATACGGAATAATTTAAAACAAACGTGCATTTTCGAGTATTTGTAATGTTTTAGATTACTTATACACTTTGTAACATACTTTACATGGTAATGATTAATAACTTAAACTAGTTTTGAACCCGTGCAAAATTGCACGGGTATGTTGTATACGGATGTTATCGCGGCTGAAATTACACGAATGGAGGTAGGATGTTGTACATAATAATGTAAACGGTAAGGAAAACGTGTTACGATATTCAATGAGCATACATATTTATAGAAATAAGTGAAAAAAAAACATAATTTAAGTTACAGATATTCAAATATTTCATGATATACAACATTAGTTGTTGTATTGGATATACTCTTATTACTATCAAAAATAAGAAGTTTCAAGCCCGCTTTTCTTGTAACTCTAGAAATTGCAACATAAAGCTGACCATGACTAAATACCGGTCTTGGAAGGAATATGCTCACCTGGGACAAAGATTGACCTTGACTTTTATTTATTGTCATTGCAAAGCACACGGCTATGGGGAATTGCCTCCTACTAAAGCGTACTGGAAATTTGCTTGAGTCCGAAGGAGTAAGTCTTATTCGAGCGATGTAAACTATATCACCTTTCCGACTACCAGTTAAAACCGTACACCTAATAACACGCGTCCCCAAAGCTGTCACAATCAATCTCGTGCCATTACATAACCCACGTGATTGGTCAATGTTCCTAAGAAGCATTACCATAGCACCAATCTTCAAACGCAACTGATGATTAGGGAGACCGGAGCATTTAATACTATTAAGAAATTCAGTGGAATGTAGATCACGCTCACCAATAGAGATGTCGTCTTTGCTAACTTCATCAGAGCTTAGATATATTCTTTCATCCTTGTCAATAAGCGATAAAACATAATCGTTTACCTCATCAACAATCTCGTGAGTTGGTGCAAGGATTGCCCTTTCCTGCAAATAATCAGGATTCCACAATTGGCTCTGAATCGATGGATAAGTGGCGTTTACTAATGAGGCAATAGGGTCGGACACGTCTTCAATGAGTAGGTCGAGCGGAAATTGAAGCTCCACTTCCCCAGTATATCACCACCAGCTAAGCCATCTCCAATTTCCAAGATCCACTCAGAAAATTTCTTTATGTCATCGCCATTGTTGCTTGAACTTCCAACATGCAAACGCATGTTTTTGGTCAATTTAAGAACCTGAAAAAATATATTATATATAATTTATACGTGAACTTAAGAGTAGCAGTTGATAAAAATTATATAAAACGTATTGATAACGAAAAATAATTACTACCTTGCATGAAGACCATAAATAAGATGAACAAAGAGAAGCATGCACAATATCTGCTCTGCTTCCTTTAGGCACGACTGGTAGAATTTGACGAAAATCCCCCCCGAAGACTACCACTTTTCCGCCAAAAGGTTCGTCTGCATTTCTCTCGTCTACAACACGCATTACATCTTTTAGGCTTCGATCCAGAGCCTCAAAGCTGTATTTATGAGTCATTGGCGCTTCGTCCCATATTATGAGTTTTGTCATTCTCAAAAGTTCTGTTAAATCACTTCCGGGTTTAATGCGAGGGCAAGTGGAGTTTTCGGTCATACTAAGCGGGATTCCAAACCTAGAATGAGTCGTTCTACCACCAGGAATCAAGGTTGCTGCAATTCCACTTGATGCCACTGGTCAAACAATATCACCCTTACATCTAAAAGCAGCACACAAAGTTCGCCAAATGAAAGTCTTCCCAGTTCCGCCATACCCATATACAAAGAACACCCCTCCTTTATTCTTTAAAACAGCGTCTACAATTTCATTATAGACCAACCTCTGTTCATCTGTCATTATAGCTAAGTTATTATCATGTTCTTCACGCAATGTCTGTCTATCATAAGACAGCTCATCCATTACTAAGTTGTTTCGATGATGTGACGTTGCCGATATATCTGGTAGGGGCATCCCTTCAAATCTATTTAGGCTACTTCCATTTATCTGTAGAAAATTTTCGATATCGAGCAATGTGTAATTTTGTAACTCCTCGTCTGTTAGTTGTAGACCTACGACACATAAAAGTATTTACGCAAACTTATATATTACAACGGTACATGGAGTGAACTAAATGAAGTGAATATATAATCCATAATTTTCAAACATTTAATTTTAATAGTTTGAGTAAAATTTTACAGTTAAATGAATAACATACCTTAATAGTTGATTCGATTAAAAAGCTTAGATCTTTATCGCTTATTTCATCACTATCTACAGAAGTTTTTGAAAAATGTGCTAGTTGTGTTGAGGCTAAATTTACTAAAAAAAACCCAGTAAACCTGTCAAAACTAGACATACAAATCTTCTTGAGTTGATTCACACTGACTTAGCTGATTTTAAGAATACTATGAGCAGAGGAGGTAAACATTATTATGTCACCTTTATAGACGATTGTTCTAGATATACTAAAGTGTATTTACTTAGACATAAAAGTGAAGCTGAGGACATGTTTATAAAGTTTAAAGCTGAGGTAGAAAATCAACTTGATAGAAAGATTAAACGAGTTAGGTCTGATCGAGGTGGTGAATATGGTTCTAAGTCCACCTTATTTACCTCAATCAAATGGAGTAGCTGAACGTAAAAATAGAACTTTGAAAGAAATGATGAATGCTATGCTTTTAAGTTCTGGCCTTTCCGATGATATGTGGGGGGAAGCGGTGCTTTCGGCTTGTCATATTCTTAACAGGGTACCACATAAGAAACTAGACAAGACACCTTACGAGATATGGAAAGGTTATGCTCCCAACCTGAATTTTCTTAAAGTGTGGGGGTGTTTGGCTAAAGTAGGCTTACCTAGTTTTAAGAGGCCTACCATAGGACCTAGAACTTATGATTGCGTTTTCATTGGTTATGCTCAAAACAGTTCTGCGTATAGATTCATGTCATTGAGTGACCGTTCTATTTCTGAGGCTAAAGACGCTGAATTTTTTGAACATGTTTTCCCTTTTAAAAAGGATGCTATATCATTGCCTGATGTTCCTGTTTTGCCTGTTAGTCCTGTTGATAGTTCTATGCATGCTAGTAGTAGTACTCTTATTGATCATGCTGTTGAACCTAGAAGAAGTAAAAGGCCTAGAGTTGAAAAGAACTTTGGGGATGATTTTGTTAGAACCTTTTTAACTGAAAACGCATGTGATGACTGTGCTTGTGATGAACTTGTTTCTGCTTATTTAATAGAAGATGATCCAAAAACCTATGTTGATGCTATGAGATCGATTGATGCTAATTTTTGGAAAGATGCTATTAAAAACGAACTTGATTCTATTGTTTCCAATCAAACTTGGGAGTTGACTGATTTGCCTAAGGGTAGTAAACCCATTAGTAGGAAATGGATTTTTAAAAAGAAATTGAGACCCGATGATACAATAGAAAGATTCAAAGCTAGACTTGTGGTTAGAGGGTTTACACAAAAGAAGGATATTGATTATTTTGATACTTACTCACCTGTGACTAAACTTTCCACTATTAGAACTCTTATTGCTTTAGCTGCTATTCATGATCTTGTTGTACATCAGATGGATGTAAAAACTGCTTTTTTGAATGGTGACCTAAAGGAAGAGATCTATATGTCTCAACCCGAGGGGTTTGTGGTAAAGGGTCAAGAGAGTAAAGTGTGTAAACTGAGAAGATCACTATATGGTCTTAAACAAGCACCTAAACAGTGGTATGAGAAATTTCACAACTCTTTAATTGCTGATGGCTATCACTACTACAAATTCATGCAATAACAACGCCCCATCAACAACGCATACTCACGAAAATTAAGACAAACCGTTGTGGAATGGATAATTATTTTTCCGCGGAATTTTATAAAACCTAATAACATCGGTATTAGTTTTTTGAACGTTGTTATTAGTTTTAACAACGGGGTGAACTAAAATAACCGTTGTAAATAAATAAACTAATAACAACAGTTTATTCTATAAACGTTGTTATTAATTTGGCGCGAAATAAGGAAAAGTAATAACAACGGGCACAAACAAACCCGTTGTTATAATGTGTTATTAATTTGGCCAAAATTTGGCGTAAATTAATAACAACGGATATGATTTTGTTGTACGTTGTTGTTATTTGTAACAGCGGGTATAACTTTGTTAACCGTTGTAAATAAGTAAACTAATAACAACGGTTTACTATGAATAATAACCGTTGTCAATATTTGTTTATAAAGATGAAAAAAACACACAACACTAATAATACTGTACTGCAACACAAAAACACAAACACAAAGCGATTATACTGCATCACAAAACCACAAACACTAAGACATACTCCCTGATCGTCTCTTTGTCATCATCTCCGTCTGCTATTTTTTATTAATCAGGTATTCTAATAATTTTTCTTTATTGATTTCCTGAATTTCGTTTATTTGTGAATTAGTTGCCTTATACATTGCATTTTCTGAATTAGTTGCCTTATTATTGAATTAGTTTTAATTAGTTGGATTTTCTGAATTACTTGGCTTACTATATATACTACGAATGTAGATAAATGACTCGAACTTGGATGAATGCTGCGAATATGAGTGACCCAAACTATAAGGATGGTTTAGCTGAATTTTATGAAGTCGTTGCGAACAATTTGAATGGTTCTTCTAGTATTCCATGCCCTTGTGAAAGATGTGGTAATATTAGGTATATTGCTATTCCGGACGTTAAAATTCACCTAGAAAAGTATAGTTTTAGTCGATCCTATACCCGTTGGATTTTTCATGGGGAATCATTAGAGGAAGATAATAATTTTGAAGAAGATGATCGTGAGGTATACGAAAGGATAACTGATGATCCCGAGTTTGCCGAGTATGTTGAGTTTGAAGCAGACGAGTTGAATGTTGGGTCTACAGATAATGAAGAAAAAGATGATGAATCAAATGCTTTTGAAGATAACAACATTAATTTGGATGACCTTGACAACATGTATGAGAAGTTGTGTGAGTCTGAAGCGACTCTGTACCCTGGTTGTAAGTACACAAAGATGTCGGCTGTGGTGAAGTTGTATAATATCAAGGGGGCAAATGGGGTTAGTGACACGTGTTTCACTAGTTTATTAGCCTTGATAAACGACATGCTTCCAGATGGTACTGTTCTTCCCGTTAAGACATATGAGGCTAAAAAACTAATTAGAGGGGTGGGTATGAAATATGAGAAAATACATGCATGTCCAAATGACTGCGTATTGTATCAAAAATTATATCAAAACTTAACCAATTGTCCGGTTTGTTTTGTGTGGCGTTATAAGGATAAGGAAGGGATCCCGGCTAAGGTGTTATGGTATTTTCCAGTGATACCAAGATTCATAAGGATGTTTGCGATTAGCAATGATTCAAAAATGTTAACTTGGCATGAAACTGGAAGAATAAATGATGGGAAGCTAAGACACCCGGCAGATGGTATGCAATGGAAATCGTTCGACGCGAAGTATCCCGATTTCGGCATTGAACCTAGAAACTTACGTCTAGCGCTGTCCACTGATGGAATGAACCCACATGGAAACATGAGTACCCAACATAGTACTTGGCCAGTAGTGTTGGCAATATACAACTTACCTCCATATGTGTGCATGAAAAGAAAGTACTTGATGTAGTCGTTGTTAATTTCCGGCCCTAAACAACCTGGAAATAATATAGATGTCTATTTGGAACCTCTTTTAGATGATTTGCGAATTTTGTGGGATAGTGGGATAGAAGTATTTGATGCATATAGGAATAAAACTTTCAATTTGAGAGCGATGTTATTGTGTACAATAACCGACTATCCGGCTTATGGCGACCTTTCTGGGCATACGGTGCATGGGAAAGAGGCCTGTCCATTGTGTGGGGAGGATATCGAGTCTGAATACTTGAAGTGTTCTCATAAGTATGTGTATTTGGGAAATAGGAGGGGCTTGGATCCTGACCATTGTTATCGCAAGCAGCAGAAAACATTTAATGGACGTCAAGAACTTCGTCAACCTCCTAGAATTTTGAGTGGGCATGAAGTTTATCAGAAAGTAAAGCATATTGAGATAAAATATGGGAAGAAGAACGGCTCTAAATTGTCTACTCGTGCGTATAAGAAAAGATCCATATTTTTTTGATAAACTTCCATATTGGCCTGACCTGGAGGTCAGGCATTGCCTCGATTTCATGCACATTGAGAAAAATGTCTGTGATAATATTATCAATACCCTCCTGAATGTTCCCGGTAAAACAAAGGATAACCCCGCAGCTAGGGAAGATATGCAAATGATGGGTATTAGGCTAGAGTTGGCACCACAGAAGAGAGGTAATGGTACATTTTTACCGCCAGCAGCTTATACCCTTTCACGGAATGAGAAAAAAGAGTTTGGTGCATGCTTGAATGGAATTAAAGTGCCACATGGTTATTCGTCCAACATCAAAAGCCTTGTGTCGATGCAAGATCTAAAACTCACCGGGTTAAAGTCACACGATTGCCACACTTTGATGCAACAATTACTATCCGTGGCTATTCGCTCCATTTTACCTGAAAAGGTACGATATGCTATTACCAGATTCTGTCTCTTCTTCCAGTCCATATGCGATAAAGTCATCGATCCCGATGATGCGTATTCATTGCAGGACCTCGTTGTCACCTCTCTTTGTCATTTTGAAATGTATTTTCCACCCTCTTTCTTCACTATCATGATTCACCTGACCACTCACTTGGTTAGGGAGATTTTGTACCTTGGGCCCGTGTACTTGAGATACCAGTATCCTTTCGAAAGATTGATGAAAGTCTACAAGGACTATACATCTAATCGGTATCGTCCAGAAGTTTGTATTGCTGAACGTGCTATATTAGACGAAGCTCTTGCATATTGTTACGCTCATCTCTCTCCTGAGGAGTTAATTGGCGTTCCAAAGAATCGTCATAGTGACTGGATGACCGGAAAAGGTATTAGGGGCCGGGTTGAAAAAATTGTGTCACGTGACATGTTACATGTAGCACATACGTATGTGCTAAACAACGAAGATGAGGTGCAACCTTATATTGAACAACACAAAGATGAGCTCAAATACGATCACCCAAACAAGAGCGAGATGTGGATTGCAAACGAGCATAAGAAGACGTTCGGAGAGTGGTTTAGGAATATTGTCTTGGAGTATAAGAATTTGTATGGTGATGACATCTCTCCTAGGTTACTACGTCTTGGGTTAGGTCCAAATGCCAGGGCCACTTTTTTCAGCGGTTTTGCTATTAATGGTTATACTTTTGACACCCGCGAGCAAGATGAGTTGAGCACAATGCAAAATAGTGGTGTGAGTTCTGAATTTGAGGCAATGCACTTTGCTACTTCAAAAGATAAAAACCCTATTTGGGGAAAATGCCTTTATTATTGTGTTATTCAAGAAATATTGGTATTAGATTACATTGATTTCACAATACCTCTGTTTCGATGTAACTGGGTTGATAACAACAACAATTGTGTTCGAAAGGATAAAATGGGATTTACGTTGGTCAATTTGGATAAGGTTGGCAATAATAAGGATGAACCTTTCATAATGGCATCCCAAGCTAAACAAGTGTTCTATGTCACCGATCCTATGGATAAGAAGTGGTCTGTTGTACTATCTATAAGGAGTAGACAGGGTGCACCCGATAATGGTGGGGATAATGATCAGGATGTCGTGTTTGAGGGAATGGATCACTCTTCCACTGTATCTTAGTTCGACAATGTTGACACTGATCATGATAACATTGAAAGCATCTATATGCGTGATGATCATGGTGAAGGTATTTGGGTTAACGAAGAAACTATGTCGGGCAAGAAACGTCCCCGATCCTGAGGTGGTTAATAATGTGAGGTATTAGCTTATATATTTGTTTTTTTTTTTAGTTTCTGTTAGTTTCTGTTAGTTTCTGTTATTTTTTTAAATAACTATCTTTCTGATTTTTTTTAAATAACTTAGGAACGGCATAGTAATAACAAACGTAAAACACTGATACTTTATTAGCTCGAACAGATTTGCATTTATGAACCATAGCGGAAATCTTACAACTATAGCGGATACAGACACACACACTTGACACTCAACATCTATTATGATAGGCTGATACAAGACCACAGCCCTAAAACCACATTACACTGCTATTATGATAGGCTGATACAGACACACAGGCCCTCCCATCATACAAGACCACAGGCCCTCCCATCCCATTACACTGCTATTATGATAGGCTGATACAGACACACACAAACTTGACACTCAACATCTAACACAGGACGTTGCTTGAAATTTTTAGGTGTACATTGCTTGGAAAACAGCCACAACCTGGTTGTAGGCATCGACGATTTCTGAATTGGCCGACTGTTGACCATTCAAGATGGTCGGATACGGCACGTGGAAATAGTCCACGGTATTCTTCAGAAGCTCGGCGTCCTCGTCTGTGATTACCCAGAGGTATGGTTCGACTGTTGATCTATTCGGAGCAACCCAGTCGCTCTTACAATGACCTCTGAGTTGAAACATATTGCCAAGCTTAAATGCTGATTCTGCATCTGCAAGTGATGTTCCAAACTGAATGAGTAGTATCCCTTTGAATCTCCAAGGCGCCTATTGTGCCTTAATTCTGCTGACCGAGTATCCCAGCTCAATAAGCTTATTCCTCAAAGGAGTAAAGCTTTTGGCAACAAATTTTCCATCGTCCAAATGGTCTGGGGCATTCATTAGGACACAGTGATATGGACGAGCAACATTTTGAGACATTTCAAAAATAGACAAGTAATTTGATGGTTTTGGTTTGGTTTATTTGCAGTGAGTATTCTTGTCTGAATTTATAGCAAGTTCAAGATGTGTAGTCATTCAGTGTATTGTCTTTAGTTTTTGTTAGCTTTGGTCATTGTTGAAGATTTCCAAATTATTTAGCTTTTGGTCATTCATTATACAGTCTCCATGTTTTGATTTCTGCTGATATTATTATTGCAGTGTATAGTGCTTATGATATTGCTGTCTTTTTTAGTTTCTGCTGATTATTATTGCAGTGTATAGTGCTTATGATATTGCTGTCTCTAATTATAATTAAAAAAAATAAAGGTAAACAACAACAACGGTTGTTGTAAATATACCCGTTGTGATTGCTTATAACAACGGATATTAATCACAAACCGTTGTCATAGTGTTTATTAATTACAACGGGTAGACTACTTTAACCGTAGTCATTACTCTATCACAACGGTTTGTTTATAATAACCGTTGTCAATATTTGTAAATAAAGATGAAGAAAACACACAACACTAATAATACGACTGTACTGCAACACAAAAACTCTATCACAAAGCGATCATACTGCACCACTAATCGTCTTTTTGTCATCATCTCTCTTATTAATCAGGTATTATTTTTATCAACTATTTCTTATTAAGATTTTCTAGCTAGATTGTTCAATTCTTATTATTGAATTCAGTGTATTGTCTTTAGTTTTTGTTAGCTTTGGTCATTGTTGAAGATTCCCAAATTATTTAGCTTTTGGTCATTCATTATACAGTCTCCATGTTTAATTACTTCTTATTATTGAATTGTGGATTTTCTGAATGTCGTTTATTATTGAATTTGTGAATTAGTTCAATTCTAATTTTGCTTTATCGATTGAATAACTTTGAATTGAATTAGTTTAATTACTTCTAAACTTAAGTCAAAAAACAAATTAACGTATCAACATTAATATTATTAAATAATAAGTTCAAACGGCGCCACACACAAATGGCGCAAAAACAACCAAACAACTACAACCAAACAACAACAACAACAAACTAAATTGAGTCCAGGTAAATCTCCCGGATAGCTGCCACCGCTAGAGCATATGCATCAATCGGGTCAGCCTCGGCCAGAACCAACCCTTCTCACTGCTCTACCTGGGTCACTTCAACGAGGTCGACCCCATTTGGGAAACGGTGACGGTCATGTTCGGAAGCCACCCATAGATATGACTCAGGCTGGTGGTCTGTGCTCTCAATAAAATCTTTTCGCCCATGCCCGGCCTTGTCAAACATTCTTGCTAGTTTGAATGCGGACGCACGATGAGCATCCGTCATCCCAAACTCGAAAACGAGTTCCTCTGTATAGTACCTGCGATGATAATTTGGCCACATCTTCTTGATTAAGTAGCCATTTCGAATAAGCGTGTCACGGAGTTTCTTGTAGCTTTTACACACAACGTAGCCACCCTCAATATGAGAAGGCATTTGTTTCATGATGCAAGCATATGGTTTAGTAAAAGTTTCAGACATTTTGTTAGTATTGAGGCTGGGAAATTTTGTATGGTTTAGCAAATATGTTATTGATTGGAGTTGAGAAATTTTGTATGTGGTTGATAACCTTGTATTGAGGCTGTATTTATAGAGATTTATTGATTGGAGTTATAGAGTCACGTGCAATTATTGATTCACATGCATGCATTGCTTCACATGAAGGCATTGATTCACATGCATTTACAAATCCCAAAACGACTATACATTCACATGCAGTACGTTATTGATTGAGTAAATGTGTGAATGTATATATGCAGTTACATTTCCTATGCAGTCAATGCACTTACTGTAATATGCAACGTTGTGGACAGTAATAACAACGGTTGTTTAACAAATAACCGTTGTTATTTCTATATCACAACGGCTATGATGCACCGATGTCATAACTCTATCACAACGGTTGTAGTCATCAAAACCGTTGTGGAACGTAATAACAACGGTTTTTTTAACGAATAACCGTTGTTATTTCTCAATATTATTATTTTTAATTAAAAGATATTGCAGTCCAAACCCGTGAATGAACAGCAGCAGAACAACTGTAACAACAGAACCAACATTGATTAAAGCATCCATTGAACATCATCAATGGCAGCATAACCGCCCCTCTATAAATACAGCCTCAAAACCCCTCCTTTAAATATTACATAACCCTAATTAATTACTCCAAAAATTAACATCATCAATGGCAGCAGTTAACCTTCCCAATGATGAGACGACCCTTACAAAATTGATTGCAGATGAGGAGGAGGCTCTTGCCGTAGTTCCCGCTGAGCATCACCCATTGATTAAAGGATTCATTGAACATCGAAGGGATTATTGGATTAAGAGGCTTGAAGCAGTCCGACTTGTCAACCAAGCGTCGTCATCATCATCGTCCTCTGGCTACCCACGTCGGCCTGATACTCGCAGGTTGGATGCCGCAAGAGATATGTTGAGCTATACCCGTCCTACCTTATCTCCACATGCAAGACGTGTACTTGCAGGCATTGAATCTGTTATTGCAAAATACGAGGTTAATGATCCGGAAGTCATCAGTATCATCAATATTGTTCCGGATTGTTGGTGGGAGTGTGAGAAAAGCTTTTTACTCTTAACCGGAATTGTTCCGGATTATTTAACATCTTTATTTATTTGATGTCGGATGAATGTAATGTACTTTATTATAAAATCTAGGTTATTCCTAATGAAATCAATGAGAAAGAATGTTGTTTAAAGTGTTTGAATTGATATGATTAATTCCGTTGATGTTCAATATTTTGATGTTTGATCAATAGCGATAATCTACTATATATATATATATATATATAGGTGGGTTCAAATGAGTCCCCCTAGTATATTTGAGTCCATGAGTCCTAATCCAAACCCTTAGATTAAGAGGATGAATGGTTAGGATTAAAACAAAATGGAGGGTCAAGATTGTGAGACACACACAATCATCTCCTTCAAACCCTAGTATTTATATCCTTCATTCACCCCATTTCTCTCATTCTCACCTTTTTCATTATCTCTTTACCTCTCTTCTCTCTCTACCTACCTCTCAAAAAAAAAACCAAAAAAATCACCTCATTCCCTCACCCACCGAGCACCACCACCACTCTCCTTCCCTCACCCACCGAGCGCCACCGCCTCCGCCACCGTACTTCCCTCACCCACCGAGCACTACCACACCCTCACTCACCTCCTTCCCTCATCCGTGAGCACCACCACGGCACCACCCCTCTCTCAATTTTCCAGATTTATTATCCACCCATGCCGCCTCACCCGTGAGCACCACCACCCCTCCCTATCCGCCCATGCCGCCTACTCTATCCGCCCCTGCCGCACCGTTGTTCGCCGTCCTCATCCCTCCACCACCTCCTTCCGCCACCCACATCCACCGGCCACCATCTCATTATTTTTTCAGATCTGAAATATTTGGGTCTTAATAATGTTGGTTGGTGGAGGGGAAGCGCGTGGGGTGGTGGTTGGAGGGTTGGAGGCGGGTGGAGGAACTTTTCTTCTCATTTTTTTTTGTTTTTTTTTCAGATTTATACCATCATATTTTAGCCATTTTTTGAATATTTTTTTAGATCTGAAAAAAGGTAAAAAAGTTAAAAAAATATAACCACTATCATTTCAAATCTTGTTTTTTTATTTTTCAGATTTTTTATGTTTTCTATTTTATTTTAGATCTCATTATTTTTATATATGTTGTTTTTCTACTTTTCAGATTTATTCCCCTAGTTTTATTTTTATTTTATTTTTATCTTGTTTTTATGTACTAAAGTTTTCATTTTTTTTGAATTTCTTATGATTTTCTATTTTATTTTTATCTTGTTTTTTATTTTTTTTGTTATTGATTATTTTTAGATCTAAAATTACACAGTTACATACTAAAGTTTCACTAGTATGTACTAAAGTTTCACTAGCTAGTATGGACTAAAATGAACTAAAGTTTCACTAGTATGGACTAAAATGAACTAAAGTTTCACTAGTATGGACTAAAATGAACTAAAGTTTCACTAGTATTTACTAAAGTTTCACTATTATGTACTAAAGTTTCTCTATTATGTACTAAAGTTTCACTATTATGTACTAAAGTTTCACTATTATGTACTAAAGTTTCACAATTATGTACTAAAGTTTCACAATTATGGACTAAGGTTTTATTAGTATGTACTAAAGTTTCACAATTAAGGACTAAACTTGCACTGGACTAAAGTTATCTTATTAAGGACTGAAGTTACTTAATTAATGACTATAGTTACATTAGTATGGTTTGAAGTTACACTAGAAAAGACTAAAGTTACCTAAATATGAGTTACACTATAATTGACTAAAGTTACACAGTTAATAAATGAAGTTTCACTAAGAAATTTTAAAGTTACAAAAATAATGGTTGAAGTTACACTTTTAATGACTAAAGTTAGCCTCATAAAAAGGCAAAAATCACATAAACTTATCTTAAAGTTACATAAATTCAAATTTATATACTTGAAATCATATTTTATTTTGAAGTTACACAAATAATGGTTGAATTTACACTTTTAATGACTAAAGTTACCCTCATAAAAAGGTAAAAATCACATAAATTTATCTTAAAGTTACATAAATTCAAATTTATATACTCGAAATCAAATTTTATTTTGAAGTTACACAAATAATGGTTGAAGTTACACTCTTAATGACTAAAGTTACCCTCATGAAAAGGTAAAAATCACATAAACTTATATTAAAGTTACATAAATTCAAATTTATATACTCGAAATCACATTTTAGCTTAAAGTTACACAAATAATGGTTGAAGTTACACTCGTAATATAGGTGAAAGTCATTAAAACCCACTCATTTTGTTCTAATCTTGTCTCTTCATTTTGTTCTAATCTTGTCCATTCATTTTTCTTTTAATCTTAGCCTTCCATCTTGTTCTAATCTTGTCCCTTCATCTCTTTCATCCAAAGGGCAAGATGAGGACTCATGGACTCAATTTTGAAGGTGGACTCATTATAACTTGTCTCTCTCTCTCTCTCTCTCTCTCTCTCTATATATATATATATATATATATATATATATATATATATATATATATATATATAGAGGTAAGATCCGGTGAGTCCACCTAAATATTTGAGTCCGTGAGTCCAGTAATACAATATCACAGATTACACAAAACAATATCACTGGCTATACTAAACAATATCACGAAAAAAAAAACAGCACAAAATGGTTAAAAATATTGTATGTCATATTACTCGCCGTTAACGACGACCACTCACCCACCAATACCCGTGACAATCCAAGCACCTAGATGACACAAGCAAGCAAACATTTATCCACCATCGTCATCACACATTTATTCCATGTTTTCTTTCCAATCTCCATATTTCTCCACCCATTTACATTACTTTACCCGAAGTTCACACCATCACCAATCACAACAAAATTTGTCAATGTTGTCGTTAAATTAGGAGTCTCGTCGTCGGCTATGGAGAAGATTGGCGGAGGCAAAAATGCTAAGTAGAGAAGAAATAGGATAAAGAAGTTATATACAATGCAATAAACTCCGGTGAAACACCGATAATAGTAATTTTTGTCGGAGGTTCGGTACTATAATCAATTGGTGTGAAAAAAATTATGAGAAAAAGAAGTTAATAATAGTGGGTATAAGTGGTTCAGTAGTGTGATATTGTATATTATAACCTCTGATATTGTTTAGTATAACTTGTGATATTGTATCATGGACTCACGGACTCAAAAAGATAGGGTGGACTCACATGATCCTAATTCTATATATAGATATATATATCATATATATATATATATATATATATATATATATATATATATATATATATATATATATATATATATATATATAAGGGTTTAGGGTTTAGGGTTTAGGGTTTAGGGTTTAGGGTTTAGGGTTATTTTGAAGTAACACACGTATACTAATTATGATACTTAATAATTAAAAGTGATCCGACCCGAAAATGATACTTAATAATCATCACGCGGATAATAAATATTTCTATCGAATTAAATTAAATAACCCGATACTAGCTAATTAATTTTGGGTCGGATAGTTTCAGGTTTGTGATGCAAAAACGGCCTGACTCGATATATAACCTCATCCGCTAGCATATTAACATTTAAATGATCGAATTAAATTAAATTAAATGAACAGACACACGAATAAACAGACACGAAAGCCGAAAGGACACGGCCCTCGCTCGCTCCCTGACCCAATTAAACTAACCCGGTAAAGTTACGTACCCTACGAATCTAACCAGATCGGAATATGGCCTATTAACCATTTATTTGTTGATAAAACGTATGTACCCAATAATATATATATTATATATAGGTGGTAAAAAAGCAATAAACCGTCCTTTTTAATTAATTTGAGCATATATATATATATATATATATATATATATATATATATATATAGAGTTAGGTTCAAATGAGTCTTTCCTTAACTTTGAGTCCTTGAGTCCTAATCCAAGCCATTGGATCAAGAGGATGAATGGCTAGGATTAAAACAAAATGGAGGGTCAAGATTGTGAGACACACACAATCCAATCTCTTCAAACCCTAATATATATACCCTTTTTCACTCATCTTCTTTCATTTTCACATTTCTCATTCTCTTTCTACCTCCTTTCTCTCTCTAACATCCTCTTTAAAAAAACAAAACCAAAGAAAAAAAACCCTAACCCTCTCCCACCGGTCCACCACCCCCACCCCCACCGGTCCCCTCCCCCGACGCCGCCATGCTCCCGCCTCCCCTTGCTCCGCCGCCCTGCTCCGGGTCCGTCCGCCTCCCTCCTCCTCCGCCTCCCTCCTCCTCCGCCTGCCTCCTCCCCCGCCTCCCTCCTCCTCCGCCTGCCTCCTCCCCCGCCTTCGCCTGCCTCCTCCCCCGCCTTCCTCCTCCTCCGCCTGCCTCCTCCCCCGCCTTCCTCCTCCTCCGCCTGCCTCCTCCCCCGCCTCCCTCCTCCTCTGCCTCCCTCTTCCCCCGCGTCCCTCCTCCTCTCTTTTTTTCTTTTTTTTTTTTCTTTTCAGATTTGATTTCATATTTAGTTCTCTTTTTTATTTTTAAAATTTTTTCTTCATAATCTGATGTTTTTGTTTATTGTTTCCTTGTTTTTTTTATTTTGTTGGTGGTTGTTTTTTTTAATTTGTATCATCAAATTTATTTAATCTCGTTTTAGATCTGAAAAAAGGTTAAAAACTACCGCTATTTCAAATCTCGTTTTTTATTTTTCAGATTTGTTATGTTTTTTTATTTTTTAATTCAAATCTATGTTTTATGTTAGATTCGTTTTTTACTAACCTTTTTTTCAGATTCGTTATTAATTATTTAGTTTATCCAGGTTTTTTTTCAGATTTTTTACGTTTATTTCTCATTTTTTCAGATTTCTAGATCTTTTTCATTTTTCAGATTCACTTTCTTTTTTTTAATCTTGGTTTTCATTTTTAAAATTTCTAGATCTCATATTTTTTTTTAATAACAACCACCAATGTTTTTCTATTTTTTAACTTCTCATTTTTTTATATTTTATTTTTTGACTAAAGATTCAAAATTATGAACTAAAATTACACTAGTATGGACTGAAGTTATACTATTATGTACTAGAGTTTCACTAGTACGTACTAGAGTTTCACTAGTACGTACTAGAGTTTCACTAGTACGTACTAGAGTTTCACTAGTACGTACTAGAGTTTCACTACTATGTACTAGAGTTTCACTAGTATGGACTAAAGTTTCACTACTATGGACTAAAGTTTCACTACTATGGACTAAAGTTTCACTATTATGGACTAAAGTTTCACTAGTATACACTAAAATTTCACTATTATGTACTAAAGTTTCACAATTATGGACTACAGTTTCACTAGTATGTATTAAAGTTTCACAATTATGGACTAAAGTTGCACTGGACTAAAGTTATCTTATTAAGGACTGAAGTTACTTAATTAATGACTATAGTTACATTAGTATGAACTGAAGTTACACTCATAAAAAACTAAAATCACATAAATTTGTTTAAAAATTATGTAAATTCAAATTTATATAGTTAAAATCACATTTTAATTTAAAGTTACACAAAAAATGGTTAAAGTTTCACTCTTAATGATTAAAGTTCATCTCATAAAAAAACAAAAATCACATAAATTTGTCTTAAAATTATATAAATTCAAATTTATATAGTTTAAATCACATTTTAATTTAAAGTTACACAAAAAATGGTTAAAGTTTCACTCTTAATGACTAAAGTTCGTCTCATAAAAAAACAAAAATCACATAAATTTGTCTTAAAATTACATAAATTCAATTTTATATAGTTTAAATCACATTTTAATTTAAAGTTACACAAAAAATGGTTAAAGTTTCACTCTTAATGACTAAAGTTCGTCTCATAAAAAAACAAAAATCACATAAATTTGTCTTAAAATTACATAAATTCAAATTTATATAGTTTAAATCACATTTTTATTTAAAGTTACACAAAAAAAGGTTGAAGTTACATAAATAATTATTAAAGTTACACTCGAAATGTAGGTGAAAGTCATTAAAACTTACTCATTTTATTCTAATCTTGTCCCTTCATTTTGTTTTAATCTTGTCCATTCATTTTTCTTTTAATCTTAGCCTTCCATCTTGTTCTAATCTTGTCCCTCCATCTCTTTCATCCAAAGGGCAAGATGAGGACTCATGGACTCAATTTTGAAGGTGGACTCATTATAACTTGCCTCTATATGTATATATATATATATATATATATATATATATTATATATAATAGGTGGTAAAAAAGCAATAAACCGTCCTTTTTAATTAATTTGAGCATATATATATATGCATCAATATATCCGTCCCTTTTAGCGTACTTGAACGAAGTCGATCGACCCCATTATTTAATTTGGGAAACATTGACGTGTATATATAATACTTGCATGTGCATTGATGAATCTGTTATTATTGCAAAGTAGTACGAGGTTAATGATCCGGAAGTCATCATTAATTATTATATATCATCAATATTATTGCATAGTAGTACGAGGTTAATGACACGTGCCCCCGACCCAAAAGCGATCGACCCGAAGTAGCTACTAGCTCTAGATATATAGTGGATTGCCCGATCCGTAACTGGCCACCCGATCAGTTTCAGGTTAGCTAGTGATGCATGATTATAATAACCAGTACCTTAATTAAAAAGAAAATGACCGGATTCGCGAATCACTAGACTCGATATATATATATACCACATTCGCTTGACCCGGAGAAATTGAAAAAAGGATAATTGGAAAACGAAATGGAGACAGGGGGAGAAGGCGAGAAAATTGGGAACGGGGAAAAGGGAAGAATAAGGAGGACGGAAACGGAAAATGTAAGGAAAACGGGGAATTAGAAAAGTAATTATCGACGACCCGCCCAATTATAAACATTCCCGAAACAGACACGAAAGCCATAAGGACCCTCGCTCCCCGACCCAAACTAATAATATATAATAACCTGATCGATAAAGTTATTAATTACAAACCCGCCGAATCTAACCCGATCGGAATTGATTCCCAAGCCAAACCTGATCCGAGCTAATAATTAAACGTAACTTACGCCTATAATATAAAAATTTAGAGCAAAGTAAAATAAATTAAATTAAATTTAGAACAAAGTTAAATAAATTAAACGTAATTAATGAATTTATTTTCGTGCCACAAATTTTAATACCGCGCGCGCGTATCTGAAAAATTAAAAAAAAAACATAATCTATAAAAACGGTTGTTTATAATACCACCGTTGTTATTACTTTCAACAACGGGTCATATTAAAGAAACCGTTGTCATAGTGTTATTACTTTCTACAACGTGTGTTCTTTAACCGTTGTCATTACTCTATAACAACGGTGGTTTTTAGTATAACCGTTGTCAATAGTTTCTCAAACATTATGGTAAGAAACCCTTTAGTTTCTCTTAATAAAAAATAATTTACAATCCTATAGAGTAAATTAAACACACGTACATTATCATCATCATCCTCCTCGTTTACAATCATCCTCGTTTACAACACAAATATTTTTGTTTATTATCATCATCATCCTCCTCGTTCTCTTGATCATCATCCTGCTCGTTCTCTTTATCATCATCCTGTTCTCATTTTCATTATCAGGTAATTTTTGTGTTTCGTCTTTAGGGTTTTAAGATTGAAGTTCATCTTTTTGTTTTCATTTTCTATTCATCGTTCTCTTTATCATCTAGTTTCATTCCTTTCTAAGTTTTTAGAGTTTTAGAATCTCTGCATGACTCTTTATTTGTTCAGTTACTATTTCATTCATTTTAAGGTCTAAGGGTTTTAGAATCGCTGTATGGATGACTCTGTTCCGTTACTATTTCATTTCTTTTGAAGGTCTTAGTGTCTTAGGATTATCATGGGTGAAAAACGGAAAAGAGTAGAAAACAATGATAAGGGGTGCTTCGAAGTGCCCTGCAGCCCTTGCAGCTATAGCGGCAAAAAAGCCGATGGAAATAAAATGGAGTGTGAAAGGTGTTCCTACTGGTCCAAATGCTGGCCATTTATCCACTTGGATTAGAGTTACAACCAAACAGTTTGCGCCTATTGATTTAGATGATTTCAGGAATATAAATTCTGTATTGCAGAACTTACTCTTGATCTGTATAAAGGTATGATAATTTCTTTAGCTAAACACCATTTTATTTTGCAGAAGTTACTGAAAGTCCATAGACCTTAATTAGACTCCTCTAATTATTTACTAAATTACTTATTAATTTAGTTTATAATGATCTATGTAACATGCATGCAAATATAAAGACATTTATATAAGAGAAGAAATTTCCTCACATTGATATGGAAATTATAAGGGCACAACAAGAACTCCTTCTTGTTGTTCTTGAGCTACAAATATGGATGAACACAAACAATCTCCAAAGTAGAAGATCTCCTCTAAGTTGCACCAAGATAAACCTAAATAATCTACCCTTATTATTAACTAGATAATAAGATAGATATTATACTACTAATATTATGACTATATTACTACACTAGTAATACTTAGTAAATATTAGTATTTGAGAGTTTTTAGAGAGAAGATGAATTTTAGAGAGAAGTGTAAAATTGCACAAAATGAAGTACATGAAAAATGAACACAATTGCTCATTTTAAAGCCAATATGGCCGGACCACATTGTCCAAAAATGACTCTTATTTTGTTCAATTTGATCACATGCATTAGAGTGGAGTGTTGTAGTATAAGTGATGATTATATTCAACTTGTTATGTCACTTTCAATTAGTAACTAAAGAGTGTAAGCAAGAACAACAATCATCACCATTGTAACTACAATCCAACCGGCCACAATGGCCTAGTTTGGTCCATTTTGATTTTGGATATTTGTCTCACAAATACTTATTGATCATATGGTTAATTATCTTGTATAATTAAGTGTTAATTTGATCATATAACAATTATATGACTCAATTAAGAATTTAAGTATGTACTTAACATTTAAGTAATATTTTACCATTATATCAATATATAATGGGTCCCACAATGCTTAGTTAATTTATTTTACAACTCCTTGTAAATATAATTAACTAATTACCTCTATCTCAAAACCTCAACTAATTTAGTAATTTAACGATTAATTACTAAGTTAAATCTTATTTAATCGTATTAAAATAAGATATAAATTTATTAGTCAATTATCGCATAATTGAAAAATAAACTTAATCGAATTTGAGTTCTTAACTCAATTTCTAACAATTAACTCTCGTACATATCGAATATATGTAATGTACTAATTAACTGTATCGTATACAAATAATTAGTTACTATTTGGATTTCATCCTTTAGGTGTGACCGAAAGGGATCAGTTGATCACCGCCGTCAAACGACAATAACGTCAAACTCTAGTCAGCCAACCGTTATTGATTTACGTTAATCAACTGACTAATCATATATATAGTCAATAAATATCCCAATTATATTCCTTAATAAGATTTATTATGTGGCGCACTATTGTGGAGGACACCTACTCCAACAGTTTACTATTACATAAGGCAGGAAGCCGTATAAAGGTTCGTATAAAGGTATGATATTAGACAGCCGCTTATTAGTATATATGATGATGATGCAGGAAGCTTTCGATATTCCAGACTGCCATGATAAGTATCTATTACGTAAGGCAGCGGCAGTCTTAAGGCAGTGGAGGTGTGACCTTGCCAAATTACACTTGTATGTCGACAAGGAGACGGGGGAGATGCATAAGAGCCCACCGACAAAGTACCCCAACATCACTCAGCAACAATGGGATAATTATAAGGCGAAACGAGCTACTGAAAAGTTTCAGGTTAAGTATCCATGTCATATGTTTACATTTTTCTAAAACTCTACTTAAGGTTACATTTTTCTAAAAGTTTCAGGTTACATTTTTCTAAAACTCTACTTAAGGTTACATTTTTCTAAAAGTTTCAGGTTACATTTTTCTAAAACTCTACTTGTATCTATAATTTTCTAATTGTCTCATCTACTTGCGATTTTATATGATTTGAAGACCGTTAGCGCCAGAAATCGTGCTAACATTTCACAGAAGCGAGGGCTATATTATGGTTCTCGAGGCGGTTACAGATTGATAGAAGAAAATCTCGTAAGTAGCATCTATATATTAGATTTTTTTAATCATACTTGGACTTGATATACATTTATACATATATTATTTTTGAGTTAATGTGTAGGTGTCAAAGGGAATGACCGACTTGAATCGGCACGTAACTTATAAAGAAGGGCACACGCCTAAAAGATCCCGAACATGTAACGAATATGATCAGGTTTGTTTATACATATATTTTTTTTGGTTTTTTTTTTTTTTGACATTATAAAGATAATGTTTGTTTGTTTGTTATTGTGAAAAGGTTCACAATAATGATACCCAATTATTTTAAAAAGGTTTAAAATAAAATGGATTATGGAAGATTAAAATTGTTGTGGGCAATTAAGGAATTGTCACATAATTTTGATGGGTTTGAATGGTGGTTTGGATAATTAATAAACATAATTAATGAATTATGTTTTGTAGTATTAATTTATATAGTTGATGTTTTTTTTTGTTGAATGAATGAATGAATGGTTTATTTTACGTATTTTTTTGCAATTGGTTGAAAAATGTAATACCTAGTGTGGCTTTAGTTAATCATGTTTTCGTAATGATGAAAACATGGTTTGGTTGTAATTTTGAGATCTCGAATCTCCTTTTATTTTTCTTTTAATTATGTTTTGGAATTAGAATGTAAATAGGTTTATTTTGTAATTTTTAAATGTAATTTTAAGAAGACTAGAGACGGAGATCGGATGCTCACTCCCGCTACATGGACCAAGATGAGACAAAGTCAAGCTTCTCGGGTCCATAAGGATGGATTCCAAACTTGTATTTACTGTTCTTTTTGGTAGATAGGCCACACTAGGACCGTTGTAATAGTTTACGTATTTTTCCGTTCTTTTGTTTTTCATTCACATGTTAAATAACTGCATCATATTCCGCCTAAACCAAACCACCTAAAATGCATGAAAAATGTTTCATATAGTTTGAATTTTCATCATAGACATACAGATGTCACTCGTTCATAGGGCCATCACCTTAGTCTAAATCATTCACGAAATGCTAGAATTTGTTCACTTAAAATGAATTAAATTTAAGATGATGGGATCTTCCTCTAAAATGAAAATTGAGATTAGTCTTTATAGGAAAAACTTCTATGAACCCCTTCTTCGTCGGAAGTCATAATATGACCCCTTCTACGTTGGGTAAGTAGTGAGTGTTGACCTATTTTATCTCAACATTATAGTACGAGTAATATCTCGGGATTATAATGGACTATAAGATAGAATTTACAGAAATTTATCGACCGAGAATTCTAAAGGTAGAATTAGCCAAAAGGTTGGCTTATCAATTTACAGAAATTGAGTCTTGGGATCATTTATATAATTCTTGAGGGAGGTCAATTGTATAAATGCTTGAGTCGACGCATTAAACAGTTTTTGCATTAAGACTTAATTTTAAAACGATGAAACTTATCATAATTTTTCTTCTTTTCACAGTTTCTTGAATACGTTATATACAGATATAACTGCTTAAAATAACAAATGGCTGGACGTACAGACGACCCAATGCCAAGTGCTACACTCGCTCGCGAGTCCTGGCTAAAGATCTTTATGGACAACATGAATCAGTCCACGCGACTGAAGAATGATGGGTCCAACTTTGCGGACTGGGAGGCGGCATTACGGAATGCTGCCATTGCTGACGGAAAGCTCAAGTACTTGACTGAGCCACTACCGACTAACCCAGGCCCCAATGCAGGAGCCAATGAATCATTTGCTTATAGTGATTTCGTAATGGAGGCGGGTGCGTTAAAGAACGTACTCATCTTTGCAATGGAATCCAATTTGCAGAGGCGATTCATAGCCCAGGGTGCAAACAAGATTTTCACCACTCTCTCTAACGAGTTCTCGAAAGCTCCGAGGATCGTTAGCTATGAGTATACCTGTCGCTTCTTTGAAGCGAAACTCCAGAAGGGCCAAGCGGTTAGCCCACACATTCTTGCTATGATCGAGAATGTCGAGAAGCTGGAGGCTCTTGGTTGTAAAATCGATGAGAAGATCATTATTGATCGTGTGCTCCATTCACTTCATGATGGTTTTGCCCTTTTCAGGGCAAATTACTATATGAATGATATGAAGAAAAGTCTTCATCAGCTCCACTCACTTCTCGTACAGACCGAGAGTGATCTGAAATTGAGTGGGAGCGTGAAACAGGACGTTCTCATGATTAACAACAAGGGTAGGGGTAAGGGCAAGGCTCAAGCTGACCTAGCTGTAGGGAAGCAAAAGTTCAAAAAGCCAGGAAAGGTCAAGAGTGGGCCTGGTGAGACTAGCGGTAGCTCACAAGGCAAGACAAAGAGCAAAGATAACGTGGAGTGCCACCATTGCCACAAGTCTGGGCATTGGAGGCGGAACTGCCCCGTGTATGCTGAAGACGTAAAATCAGGCCGCGTCATTCCTGTTGGTACGTCATCTTTTATTCATATGATTGAGATTAACCATGCAAGTTTCGGAACTTGGGTACTAGATACTGGTTGTGGTTCTCATCTGTGTAATCATTTGCAGGGCCTAAGAAGCATCACAACTCTCGCAAAGGGTGATGTGGACCTGCGGGTGGGGAATGGAGCTAGAGTTGCTGCCGTTTCAGTGGGAACATATGTAATCCAACTCCCTAGTGGTTTTGAGTTATTGCTGAATAATTGTTACTATGTACCCAGTTTGTCGAAAAACATTATTTCAGTTTCCGTACTTGATAAGGACGGATTTTCGTTTGTAATAAAGGATAATAGCTGTATTTTCTCTTTGAACGATATGATTTATGGTAAAGCTGTTTCCATAAATGGAATATATGTTTTAGATCAAACCACAGAGATAATGCATGTGAGTAATAAGAAAGCAAAGGTTGGTGACAAAGATCAAACCTATCTATGGCATTGCCGTATGGGACACATAAATGAAAAACGCGTGAAAAAGCTCATTGATAATGGGACTATCTCCCCATTTGACTATGAATCTTTTGGCACGTGTGAATCATGTCTCATAGGCAAAATGACTCGAATTTCCTTCAAAGGTGTTGGAATGCGCGCTGCTGACCTATTAGGACTCATACATACTGATGTGTGTGGACCTATGTCAATCAACGCTAGAGATGGCTATAGGTATTTTATCACTTTCACGGACGATTTGAGTAGATATGGTTATGTCTACTTAATGAAGCATAAAAGTGAGTCCTTTGACAAGTTCAAAGAATTCCAGAATAAGGTTGAAAACCAGCTGGATAGAAAGATTAAAGCACTACGTTCAGATCGTGGTGGCGAATATCTTTCGAAGGAGTTTGATCGACACCTTAAAGACTGTGGTGTAGTACTACAGTTAACTCCACCTGGAACACCACAATTGAATGGTGTGTCCGAACGGAGAAATCGAACATTGCTTGATATGGTTCGATCCATGATGAGTCACACGGTTGTGCCTGACTCATTATGGGGATATGCTCTTTTGTCAGCTGCTCTAATACTTAACCGAAGTCCGTCTAAAGCTGTAGACAAGACTCCATATGAATTATGGAAGGGAACGGTCCCTAACTTGTCCTTTATTCGGGTTTGGGGCTGCGAGGCTTATGTCAAATGGAGACCTGACGATAAGCTCGGCCCACGATCGGTCAAGACATACTTTATTGGTTATCCAAAAGGAATGTTTGGTCATTACTTTTATTCGCCTACCGAACAACGTGTTTTTGTTGCGGCTAGTGCGAAGTTTCTAGAGAAAGAATTTCTCGAGAACAAGACGAGTGATAGAACCTTCGATCTGTCGGAGGTTCAAGAACCAACAACCGAGCAACCAATGGAGGAAACTGTTCCTTCATCATCGGCTGCGGTAAATATTCCTGAGGAACGTAGAAGGTCGGGTAGAGTCTCCATTCCTCCAGACAGATACATTGGTATGGTCGAGGAGAATGGAGAGATGACGTTTTACTCCTAGAGAGTAACGAACCCGCTACCTATAAAGGTGCCATGACCTGTTCCGACTCTAAGCTATGGCTTGAAGCCATGCAATCCGAGATGGACTCTATGTATGAGAATGACGTATGGGATCTGGTTGACTTACCTGATAAGGTTCGGCCTCTTCAGTGCAAATGGCTTTATAAAATAAAGCATTTTGTAGAAGGACAACCAGATACATACAAGGCACGACTAGTGGCAAAGGGTTTCACTCAAGTGCAAGGATTGCATTATGATGAAATTTTTGCACCCGTAGTCATGCTGCGTTCCATTCGGATAATCTTAGCGATTGCCGCTTTTCATGACTATGAAATTTGGCAGATGGATGTGAAAACCGCCTTCTTAAACGGTTATTTGGAGGAGGAGTTGTACATGGTACAACCCGAAGGTTTCATTGATCCTAAAAATCCTAAGAAGGTATGCAAGCTTAAGCGTTCCATTTATGGACTTAAGCAAGCTTCTCGGAGTTGGAATCATCGTTTCGACCAGGGGATAAAAGAGAATGGATTTACTCGATCGGTCGAGGAACCATGCTTATATATCAAGTCGAGTGGGAGCAAGATTGTCTTCCTAATATTGTATGTTGATGACATACTCTTGATGGGGAATGACATACCTCTCTTAACTTCGGTAAAAGTTTGGTTAAAGAACCATTTCCAGATGAAAGATCTGGGTGAAGCACAAAGAATTTTGGGGATCCGTATCTACAAAGATAGATCACGACGGATGTTATCCCTCAGTCAGGAGTCTTATATAGATAAGATTCTTGAGAGGTTCAGCATGACCAACTCCAAGAAGGGGAACCTTCCAATGGTCTCTGGATGCATTTGAGTAAAGCTCAGGCACCAAAGACATCGGAAGAGGTCGAGCGCATGAGTCGGGTTCCTTATGCATCAGCTATAGGATCGATCATGTATGCCATGATATGCACAAGTCCAGACGTGGCATATGCATTGAGTATGACGAGTCGGTACCAAGGCAATCCAGGTGAAACACACTGGATGGCTGTTAAGAATATCCTTAAGTACCTACGGAGGACTAAGGATTGGTATTGACTTATGACAGTGGTGACACTGAGCTATGCCAAACGGTACGCGAGATAGCTTCCAAACGTATCGAGATTACTCGAAACTCAGTTGGATTCGTGTTTACTCTTAAGCGCGCTGCGGTCAGCTGGAAAGCTTCCAACAAAATTGTTATAGCAGATTCTAAGACTGAGTCGCGTACTATGCGCTTCAGAGGCTGTGCGAATATGAAGCTAATGGATGCGTCAGTTCTTACAGGGAATAACCGGTAGTTCCTTAGTCGGATTGGACCCGATCACCATCTATTGTGATAATAGTGGTGCCATCTTCCAGGGGGATAAGGAGCCTAAGTCAGCAACAAGTCTAGGCATGTACAACGGAAGGCTCAATGATCCGAGATTACGTGGAGCAAAGGGAGATAGTGATAGACAAGATTGCTACGGATGATAACGTCGCAGATCCTCTCACTAAACCATTGAGATATGATAAGCATGAAGGGCACGTTATTTCCATGGGAATCAAATGTGTTCCTGAGTTGTATTAGTTGTTTTAGATGGATTAGACACCTGTATCTTTTTCGTAAAACTATCTATGAAATCATCGTTTTGTTTTATATTTTGTTTTTCATGTGGGTTGTACTGACAACATTGAACACCAAAAAGTGAACTGAATTACATTATATTTTTTTTTGGTCCGTAATCGCCTACATGAGCTGATAACTCTGGCAATTATTCTGTGAAGTCGATTGATGATGGGTTCAACGAGCCATAAGTCAAACAGTTGACTGATCGATCACATATGCGAGTTATAATGATACCTCGCAGGACAATTTTGTGACGACGTTATGGAGTCCAAATGTTTCGGAACATTAGGTGCCAGGTCGTGGATAGGACATCCATAGTGTTCCTAGAGTCGATTCTTTGGACTATCGACTGTCTCTTGAGATAAAGGCAGTTTTTGGGTGACTTTGGTTTCTTTCTCATGGTCGACCGTAACAGGAGGCTAAGTAGATTTTCACTGGGTCATTTCATACTGCGCTTGTATCTGCAAGATTCGAGTTGAAGAAAATATCCAACCTTTATCAGGATATGATATTTCTCAGGGCCACTCGAGGAGCTGTAACTGAAAATGCATGGCCATGCTCGAATAATGATTCGTTTATCAGTTAAGTTACTCTCTAGTCGGGAAAACCACTCTTGATACTGATCGCTTGTAAAATGCGACCTTTGTAAGTACGGACTTTGCAAACTGTTTTACTTTGAGTGGGAGAAATTTATGGATATGAGAATCGGGTTATCGCACATACACTTGTAAGGGCAAGTGGGAGATTGTTAGAGCTAGTGTCCCTCCATAGTTAGTGTGATAACATGAATAAATCTCTTACAGGTTCACAGGGTATACTTAGTATTCTTATCAGTTGATTAACGTTTATCGATAACGGTTGGCTTGCTAGGAGTTTGACGTTATTGTCATTTTAATGGCGGTGATCAACTGGTCCCTAAAAGTCACACCTACAGGATGTGTCTGAGAGATGTGATTATATGAATAATATAATCATATTGATGCCTTATTATATGACTAAAAGGTTAGTCGATGTATATGACTAAAAGGTTAGTCAATGTAATGATGATACGATTATTTAATAACGATTAAATAATATTAGCTGAGACGAATTAAATGTAATTCGTAATTGAATATAAAACGTTATATTTAATCAATGTATATAATATAAGCTTAAACGAATTAAAATGTTAATTCGTAATTAAACATAATATGTTATATTTAATTAGCAAATTATAAATATACGGATATTTATAGTTGACGTATATATTATATTACATGCTAATATAACCGAAAAAGGAAAGAAAAAAAATAGTCTTTTTCTCTCTTATTTTTCGGTTAATAAGAGATAAAAATAAGAGAAAAGATCTCCTATTATTCTCTTATGGTAACTAGGTCAAAACCCTAATTACAAGAGTAGTAAAAAGAGGAGAGACTCCTCCTTCTACAACCCTAGGGTAACGGCCGAATAGAGCAAGAAGAACAAAAAGAAAAATTTAGATTTTTCTCTCAAGTTCTCTCTATCATTCATCATCACACAAAAGAAAAATTAGCAGTAACTTTTCTCTAAAATTCTAGCACAAGCAAGGCATATCTCGGAGCATCTTGGGTGCAACAATTAGGAAAATATCGATTTCGATATTGTTCATAGGCCAAATTTGCTAGGACCAAAGGTTAATTCTAAATTCCTATAATTTTATATTGTGCAATTCATTTATGACTCGTAATTCATATACTATAGTTTCGTTATAATCCGTAAATTTATGACGAAATATACCGATATTTCCTACACCCCCCCCCACCCCACCCCCCGGGCGTTCGCTTTACCTGGATCCGACATGGCATATCAACCCGTGGTTTAACCCGAATCGAATTAAGGTTGATATGAGCCGCACCAAGTTTTGGGGGAACTTGGAACCGTTCAAGTCAACTTTACACCTTTCATCGAAAGCGAAGTTCAAATCGACTACGAGTGATTAAAACTTATAGACTTGTCTCCCTTAATCACTCAATTGAATGACTCTCTTGACCAAATGGATTCGGACATCCGGAAACCATTGATTTTGAGTAAGGGGTGAAGGTACGTGTTGGGAAGTTCAATATTTGAACACCCAACCCCGCCCGTTTCGATAACGGCCTCTACTAATTAAGTAATGGTGTTTCAAATAAATGCATAGGTACGACGATTATGAAATGCAAATATCGTTTTACATAAAATAATCCTACGCATGTGAATCCCGTTCGAGGTGTTTTAACGCATGATTTTACTTCGTCGAAGTTGTCTAGCATGGGCGTTTGTTTATTGATAGTGCAAATTATATCGTGTCACTTAAGCCTTTTTAGTACCTTTAAAGCCATTTTAATATGGGTCTTAAGTCGGAATTTATAATAACTTGAACTTCCGTATTTGTTGTACTTTTACTAATAATTGTGTAAAGTTTGAAGAACTTGGTGGTTAGTTTCTCACATGTGCTTTTCGGGTCTTAAATGATTCCAAGTTGTATGTTCTTTTTATGTCTTTTGCATGATTACTTGGAGCGGTCAAGCAAGTCAACCCAGAAGAGTCATGTCAACGCCACCAAGCCAAAAGTCCGAGAAGATGGGTAAACCACACCGCAGCCTACAGTACCCACCTCAGGCTGCGGTTCTACCAGCCATTTTGAAGCCAACTTACAGAAGAAAACCTCATGATGTGGTCCATGCCGCGGCCTGCAGTTATCACCGTACCCTGCGGTCCCCACCTCAGTCTGCGGTTTTGCTAGCGTCTTAAAGGTTTTGAGGTCATGTTGGGATTAAAAGACGGCCCATCTTGGAATATTAACCTAGAAATGTGAGCCATTATAAAAGGAGGAGTTCAATGAGCAACAAGTATCATCCAAGCAACCTCCTAAACGCTTTTTAGATTATTTTTAGCTTTTTGTTAAGAAAACTTGAAACTTTCCACATTTAATGGAAGACTAAGCAACTATTTGGTGTAATTATACTTAAAGGTTCAATATTTCCTTTGTGTTTGTAAGAACTCAACCCTTATCTTTTTTATTAGTAGAATTGCTTGGTTTTTATAACATTGTTGAATGTTTAATCATTTTAGGTTGACCAACTTTATGTTTTACTCATTTATCTTATGCTAATGTTGTATGAATGACTTAGTTTATACAATATATTGTAGCAATCTTGCATCTTGTTTAAAACGACTTTTTTTTTGCATCTAGTGAGTGGGTATTGCTTGGCATTTTTCACTAATTGGCTTAGATTACTGTTAGGTGTTCCTAATCTTAATCCTCTACTTTGAATAACCTTAAGGTCTCTATCTTTTTCACTAGTGTTGGCTTAGATACTAGTTAGCTTGTTTAGAGAAGGTGATGTTACATTAGCTTAGATATTAGTCACTACTTGTGGGATTAAGGTCAAATTAGGCTAATAAATATAGGGGTTGGTATTCTTGTATATACTTTGGTAGATTGATCCTTGAAATAGTAGAGTTGCGTCAATTTTCTCTCTTATTGATTTTTCTTGCTTTCTTAGTGTTTGTTGAATTGTCCCAACCATAAAGTTTGCATCTTTAACATAATTTCATGTTACTACTCAGTTCAAACCTTTCTTGTTACTTGTCCAACATAGTTTTCCATTATTAATAGCCATAGTTTGTTAATATTTTAATTAGCGTAGCTTAATTTGTCATTAGCCTTATAAATAGTGATTAGTCTTTAGTTTAGTTGATCTAAGCTTTACCTTTGCCTTCTCTTGGGTTCGACGCTTACTTTCGCTTTACTTCCTTAATTAGAGTGTAGTAGTGTTTGTTAGGTAATTTTCAATTGTTAATTTGTCGTTTTAATTACCGGTTTTAACAACTCCCGTCTTTAGCTCGCCAAATTTTGGCGTTGTTTCCGTGGAAGGCAACAAAGCTTGATATAACTTTCTAAATTCTCATTTGAATCTTGTGTTTCTTTGATTGTGTCTAGTAGCTTTCTTAGAATTATTGTTTTTTGTGTATTAATCAATTTTTTTGCTTCTCGTTACTTTATAAGTAATTGGAAGTTACTAACAAGTCTTGTTTAAAGTGTGTAGTTTCATACCTAGGTCGCAAAGTCTTCCACTAGAATTCGAAGTATGGGGAGACTTCTTGGATACCATTAATTGGTTTTACACCAACTCATTCACAAATCCTAAACAAAATTTGGATAACCAAAATCAAGGAGAAGATCACCAAAATCCCGCTTTCATGGAACCTTTGAAAGTCCAAAATCGAGAGGAAGATTACCTAAACCCCACCTTCATAGATCCCTTAGAGGTTGAGTATCCCAGTAACAACAACATGAATAGGAGGAACCGAAATCGCACAATCCAAGAGTTAAGGGCGCCAAATCTTGAACAACAACCATTGTGTATAGCTTATCCTCCCTTAGATGCAAATGTTAACCTTGAGCTTAAGGGGTTCTTTATAAATAATTTACTAAAATTACATGGTAATGTGGGTGATGACCCAAATAGGCACCTTTCTGAATTTCACATGATGTGTGAAGGAGCAATTCCAGCTGGAATCACGAATGACCAATTTAAGTTTCGGGCTTTTCCTTTCTCACTTCAAGATTCGGCCAAAGATTGGCTATTTTACCTCCCTCCTTATTCAATCGACACTTGGATCAACATGAAAGAGGCTTTTCTCAACAAGTACTTTCTACCCCCTAGGGCCGCTCATCTAAAGAAGGAAGTCTCTACAATCCATCAAAAACTTGAAGAAACTCTTTATAAGTATAGGGAGATATTCAAAACGTTAGTGGCTAAGTTTTTAGCGATGATGATTTGCTAATGAACTTTTGTGATGGTCTCTCTCAAAACGATCAAAGGATGATAAGCGTCGCAACAGCGGGAGGTATTGAGAACTTCTCCATAAAGGAAGCCAATGAAGTCACTGAAAGCTTAACGGCAAGCACAAGGCATTTTGTGCGGAATAGCGAGCAAGGGTTAAAGAAAGCGTTTCCTTTGAATTCATCAACCTCGTCTTCCAACCCTAAACTTAAGAAGGAGGTGAGCCAGTTAAAATAAATGATGGTATGCCTAATGAACAAGGAAGAAAGGGGTCATGGGAATTTTTTAAGAAGTATCATGAAGTGTGGTTTTTGTGGTGACAATCATGCCACTGACTCTTGTCATATTAGAGAGGAAGTGAAGAAGGTGAATGCAATTGGGTACGGGAATTACAATTAAAGAAATCCCACCCCTCATAACTATTTCAAGCATGATCCTCACTCAAACTTCTACAATATTGGCACAAAAGATCATCCTAACTTGCAGTGGGTCAAGACAATCAAAACCACAACTCAAATCAAAACAACAAAAGACAAAACCAAAATTTTACCTCCCAAAATTAAAACCGAAATTCAAATCAAGACCGATATTTCAACAATTCACAGAACAAAAACCGAAACTTCAATGGCCGACAAGGAGGGAGTGGAAACGTTCACCAAGGAACCTCCTACAACAACCAACAAGGTGGGGGAAGGAATTCACAAGGGAAAACTTCTATGAGCAACGAGGAGATGTTTCAAGCTCTACTCAAAGGGAAAGCCGACATGAGGAAAAAGTGGAAGAAAGATATGAAGAAAGAAAAGGAATTTAGTGATGCAAGATTTTCTCACTTTGAGGCCCAAGTTACGCAAATCTCCCAAGCCATCTCAAGAGACCTTTTTAGAAATTCAAATCGAACCCCTACCTACACGGTTCCGCCCCTAGAGAGAACGACTCCGCCATGACTTTGAGGAAAGGAAGAACCTTGAAAGACCCACCCATGAAACCAAGGAAGCAGAAGGCTAAGGAGAAAGGTTTTTAAAACCTTGTTGAGATTGATGAAGAGGAAGAGCTAGTTGTGGAAAATGGTGAATCTTCACAAAAAGGGAGTTTGAGAACAAGTGCAATCAAAGAGAAAACGCCCTCAAAGGAAGGTCAGCGTGAGATTGAGGAAATTGTCCGGGAGTACATTACGGAAGCACCTTTTCCTAGTGCTCTTACAAGCACTAAGAAGTTTGTGAAAGACACCGCTCTCTATCAAACCTTTCAAAGATGTGAGGTAAACATTCCTTTCCTCCACTTACTTAATAGCATTCCTAGGTATGCCAAATTCTTGAAAGAGTTATGCACACCCAAGCGTAACCTCAAAAAGGGCACACAACGTGTGAGGATTAGTGAACATGTATCGGCCATCTTTCAACAAAAATTTCCAAAGAAACGCGGCGATCCGAGAATGTTCATTATTCCTTGCACCATAGGAACTCAAACTTTTGCTCATGCTATTTTAGACCTTGGTGCATTACTCAATGGTATGCCTTACTCAATCTACAAAACCTTGGGGTTGGGAACATTGAAAAAGACCGGGGTGGTAATACATTTGGCCGACCGATCCAATGTTAACCCAAAGGGAATAGTAGAGGATTTTTGGGTTGAGGTTGACAAGCTTGTTTTCTCCGCCGAATTTTACTAGATATGGAGTCCGACTCTAGGGTTACACCTCTACTCTTGGGAAGACCATTTATGAAAACCTCTACAACCAAGATTGATGTGTCAAATGGGTGTATGACCATGGAATTTGAAGGAAAGAAATTAACCTACAACATTTATGATTCGATGAAACACTCAAATGACAAACACTCTTGTTACTTTCTTGATGCTATCAAACCGATTGTCCAAAGTGTCTATGAATTGTCTGAAAGGGACCCACTTGAACTGACCCTAACTAACGAAAAGGAATGTGGTTTGTGTTGTCTAGCAATGTGTAGGAAATTTCCTTAAAGCTTGAGGAGGAAGCCCCCGAAGAAGTAACAAAGGTTGGGGAAAGGGTAAAAAGTCGACGAAATGAAGTAAAAGGAAACCGCAGCCTGCGGTTGCCCCTGCCTCAAATGTTGAAGTTTTTCTTTTGGGAAATCAAAGACTACCCTCTTTCATTCCTCTAGATGCAGATCTTTCAAGGCCTCTGCCCTCCATAATTCGACCACCAAAGAGTGACTTAAAGAGCCTTCCAAGTCACCGCAAATATGTCTTCTTTGGGGGAAGGGAAGACCACTTCCTTTTGGGTTGGTCAAAGCCACGGGTTAACCAAGCCAACCCGGACCTGACCCGCCCCCAACTCGCCTCTCCACCCGGCCCGAGAGACCCGCCCCCAGACCTGGGCAACCCGTTAAATTCACTGACCGGGTCCGAGTCATGGTGGTGAAACCATGACCCTTATGGCAGACCCGGCCAGACCCGTCAACCAAACCCGCCCCTCTGACTCGTTAACCCGCCCGCCCTAGACCCGTTAACCTGCCCCCTGACCCGCCCTATGAGTGTTATTGTTAAAATAGAACTATAATTTATTTTAAAAAATTTATTAAAATAGAAGATTTGATGGAGATTAACATGAAGAGTTGGAGTATTGGAAGATGGAGATGTAGGATTGTAGGGTGATGGAAAATGCAGATAGGCTTGGAAGTTGAAGAAATTGTTGGAAAATGAAGATATAAATTGGAAATTAAATATGGGTGAAAATAATGTGAAATAATGGTGAATCAGTGGACTTAGAACTTTGGAAGTTGAACAATTTATTGGGGAATTGGGACTTGGGAGTTGGGGACTTGGTCAAATTAAATATGGGTCAATTTTTTTTTTGGTGAAGTGTGGCAGTGTGCAACGGTTACATTCAACTTTTCTTTATTTTTTTTGTTTGTTTTTTGCTTTTTTTGGGATTTGGTCAAATTAAATGTGAGTCGGTTTTTTATTTTTTTTTGTGAATTTTGCTTAGTGCGCATTGGTATTGCCAACTTTTTTTTGGGACTTGGTCAAATTAAATATGGGCCAATTTAAAACTCAGCCCGCCATACAGGCCAGCCATGCCCGTCCAAACCCGCCCAGCGAGCTCCCCTTTTCTCGGCCCGCACAGCCCGCCCCCAGCCTGGTCCTACCCGTCCCTTACCGGGACCGGTTCCGGGCTCCCCCCGCCTAGCCCGCCCCGCCCCTAGCCCGCCCCGACCCACCCGACCCTTTACTTTCACCAATCCTACTTTCTTTGATCATATCAAGCAAGCTAGACGCGGGGCAAGAGAATAAATTAGTTGGAATGCTAAAAGAACACAAGAACGTTTTCGGATGGAGCATCGCCGACATTGAAGGTACAAGTCCATCCACATGCATGCATAATATCCACTTGGAAGAAAATGCAAAACCGGTAGTAAGGCAACCCCAAAGACGCCTTAACCCACCTATGATGGAGGTTGTGAAATAAGAGGTGAGCAAGCTCATACGAATGGGTATAGTCCTTCCTATCTCCGATTCTCAATGGGTGAGTCCTACCCAAGTGGTCCTTAAGAAAGGGGAGGTGACGGTAGTGAAAAACGTACAAGGAGATCTACTCTCCACCCGTCTTCAAACCGGGTGGAGAGTGTGTATTGAATATCGCCGCCTCACTGCCGTGACATTAAAGGATCATTTCTTGCTATCTTTCATTGACCAAATGTTGGAAAGACTAGCGGGGAAACCCTACTATTGTTTCTTAGATGGCTACTCCGAATATTTTTGAATCCCAATTTCACCGGAGGACCAAACTAAGACCACTTTCATATGTCCCTACGTTACATTCGGATACCGCCGAATGCCCTTCGGGTTATGCAATGCACCCGGGGCCTTTCAAATATGCATGATTAGTATATTTCCAAGTTTGCGAAAAGCTTTATAAAAGTCTTCATGGACCACTTCATTGTTCATAGGGACTCCTATGACACATGTCTATAACACCTGACCCTTGTCCTAAGACGATGTATCGACTCCCATTTGATTTTGAATTCCAAAAAGTGTCATTTAATGGTTGAGAAAGGCATTGTCTTGGGATACGTGGTGTCAAATAGAGGGATTGAGGTTGATAGTGCAAAAGTTGATGTGATTCAATATTTGCCCTATCCTACTAATACTCGAGATGTGAGGTCCTTATTAGGACATGCAGGGTTCTATAGAAGATTCATTAAGGATTTATCTAATGTGGCTAACCCGCTTTGCAAAATTCTCCACAAAGACTCGGAGTTTATAGTTGACAAAAAGTGCAAGGAGGGTTTTGATACTTTGAAAGACAAGTTAAGCTCCGCCCTAATCATAAGGAACCCTAATCGTTTGAGCTCATGACGGCTGCAAGTGACTTTGCTTTAGGGGTTGTACTTGGTCAACGGGATGGAAATGCTTCATATGTGATACAATATGCATCTAGTCTTCTCAATGAAGCACAAAATAATTATACCACTACCGAGAAGGAATTTTTGGCGGTGGTTTATGCCTTAAAGAAGTTTCAGTCTTATTTGTTGGGAAGCAAGGTTATTATTTATACCGACCACGCGGCAGTTTGATATTTGGTCACCAAGAAGGAGACAAAACCAAGGTTATTGAGGTGGGTACTTCTTTTGAGCGAGTTGGATGTCACGGTGAAGGACAAGAAAGGTGTATCCAATGTAGTTGCCGACCATCTTTGCCGTTTGAGTCCTATTGAGGGAGAGTCAAGAGAGATAGAAGAGGTGGATGATACGCAAATCTTGTAAACTATTTCCTAACCAAACAATTTCCACCGTCTCTATCTTCAAGCAAAAGAAACAAAATCAAAGCCAATGCTAGACACTACATGTGGGATAACCACTATTTTTAGAAGCTTTGTTCGGATCAAGTAATTAGGAATTGTATTCCCGGCAATGAAGCACTTTTCATCTTCCGATTTTGCCACGAATATGCTTCTGGTGACCATTTCAGACCACAACGAACCGCAAGAAAGGTCTTGGAATCTGGGTTCCATTGGCCCAACTTGTTCAAGAACGCAAATAATTTTTTGAAGAGTTGTGATCGTTGTCAACGAATGGGAGGGATATTAAGAAAGGATGTTATCCCTAGCAACCAATGCTCTTTTGTGAAATATTTTATGTTTAGGGCCTTGACTTCATGGGCCCATTTGCCAAATCATGTGGCTTCCTCTACATTCTCGTGCGTGTAGACTATGTGTTCAAGTGGGTGGAAAGCAATCCTCACTTGAAAGGATGATGCTAAAACCGTTGCCTTCTTCATTCAAGGAAATATCTTCACCCGTTTTGGGTTTCCCAAGTCTATCATTAGCAATAGGGGAACTGATGTGTGTTATTTATGTGTGATTTTATCCTTTGTTTTAGCTCGATTTTATATGTCTTTTGCATTTTTTAAAGTGATTACATGAGAAAATATCGTTCTGTAGGCATTTCTCGTATCCAATTGAGTTTTGTAGGAAAAACGACGGTTTTGCACCATTTTCTATCAATTCGAGCAATATTCTTGTAACACGAAGATAACAAGGTAGTCTTGATGATCTAAAGGTATTTCAGGAACATTCACTTGTCCCAAGAAAGAAGAAATTAAGTCAAGCGTCATGCCTACGAGGAATTGATTAAAGGAATAAGGTCAAGTCAAAGTGAAGACAACCCCTAGCCTCAAATCCAATGTCATAGGGGTCAATGAAAGTCAAGGATGGACACTCAAATAAGCATTTCAATGTACGATATGGCATCCCCTATCGAGTTTTGTTCCGTGGGGATGCATAAAGGAAGGAAGACGAAGCAATTGTACCTAGAAACACGCGTCCCCGATCGGGGACATCTAAACTCGACCGGGTTCACAAGGTTCTACCCGCCTTTCGTTTGGGCTACCTCCAATTTATGAATGATATTTAATGGCATTGATTTCAAGTGTCTTCCAAGGCCTATATAAGAAGAGCTTTGCACCACAACTCAACACATCTCATAACTCAAATCATCTCTTAGCTCTTTCTTTTGTTCTAGTAAAATTTCTTCTAGTTTGATCCTTTAGAAGTCTTGTAAGAATGAGTTTGGTTGTTTGTGGTACTTTCAACTAGTTTCTTTGGGATGATCAAACTTCATACCAAGCCTTAATTCAAGTAATAATTCTGTTGTTTTGTTAGTTCTTATCATTTCTAATCTTAATCTATATATAAAAAAAATATACATAATTTAATTCTTGTTCATATAGATCTGAAATTGTTATTTTTAGTTTAGTCTATTGTTATCATCATATCCCTATCACATTATAAACTTTTGTCTTGAAATCATAATCCAAAATGATTAGTATAATTCATCTTAGTATGACAATGGTATTATCTTGTTTAAATATGAATGAGTAAATTTAATCCTAGGGGAATAAGGGAGTCATGTTTGATTAGCAAGTTTGATATTGTTGGAAAAAGAGTTATTGTAATTGTATCATTGTTCAATTGCATGCTTGGATTGTATTGTTGGTTAATGATTCTTGATCGCAATCTTCGACTAAATATGATGTTCTTTCCTTAGACCGAAAGACGGGAATTGAATAGACTAAGCATAGCATGATAGTTCAATCTAGTTAAACGTGAAAGCTCGCTAGAAATTGTCCTATGGTAGCAGCAATTCGAAAGATGTTGTTGAAAGTCCATACACCTTAATTAGACTCCTCTAATTAGTTACTAAATTACTTGTCAATTTAGTATTTAATAATCTATGTAACATGCATGCAAATATAAAGACATTTATATAAAAGAAGAAATTTCCTCACATTGATATGGAAATAAAATGGGCACAACAAGAACTCCTTCTTGTTGTTCTTGAGCTATTAATATGGATGAACAAGAATAATCTCCAAACTAGAAGACCTCTTTCAAGTTGCACCAAGATGATACCAAATAATCTACCCTTATTATTAACTAGATAATAAGATAGATATTATGCTACTAATATTAGAATATATTACTACACTAGTAATACTTAGTAAATATTAGTATTATGAGAGTTTTAGTGAGAAGAAGGGTTTTTAAGAGATGTATGAAAAACAAGCAAGAATGAACAAATAAAATGAACAACCATATTGCCCTTTTATAGGCAATATGGCCGGTCATGGCAAGCCCCATAAGGGACTTATTTTGCTTATTTTAATCACATGCAAAGTGGTAGAGTGTAGTGTTGAATGAAATGATTTTAGGTTACTATTCATGTCATAATCATATGTGACTTGTGTGTAACACCCGCAAATGTACCCTATTTTTATAGTAAAAATATTTTACGGATACTTTCAGCGAATTTTAGTTTTAATTTAGAATTTAATTTTCCGAGTCGAATTTAGAATTTCCGAGTTCGTATTTGGTAATTACGCGAGATTTCAAGTGAATCCCGTCATAAGCCGTCTTTGACTTTTATTGACTTTTCCACTCACTCTTTACATATACTACCTCCTAACCTATTTTTCATTCACACAACTCAACATTTCTTCCTCACTAAGGAAACCAAAACCCTTGCCTCCATTTTTGATCCAAGCTTAGATTCGTCATAACTCATTCGTTTCTTGCTCAAATTCACGTAAGTTCGTCTTATTCTTCCCCTCTCATCTTCCTCTATCCGTATTGGTAATAAAATTACCGTCTTTCTCGCTTTTTAAATTATCCGTCTTTCTCAAGGTGAATGATATTTATCTTTTGTTATCTAATTGTATGTAGGTGGAGACTTTCTAGAAATCGATTAAAGACGCGAAAAGGTAACGGTGAAGGGTTACTCGATATCATTTACGTGTTTTTATGTGATTTCTAGGCTAGTAATCGTATTTAGATTATGGTTAGTATGCTTAGGACTTGTGTTGTTGTTGATGAATGTTGTTAGTTGAGAAATTATATGAGAATGGATGAGTTATGTTCACAGATGATTGTTATTGAATATTGAACATGGATGAAAATGGTGATTTTCGTGTACTATGGACCCCAGCAGGTCGACCGGGAGCCGGTCAGACCACCGGCTGGGGCATTGGCTGTATATTATTACATGTTACGTAAATTTTGAAGTATGAAGATGGTCTCAGCCGGTCGACCGGCAGCCGGTCAGACCACCGGCTGAGACACCCCTCTTTTCCCTTTGTTTTTCTCATGACCCTTTGGTCCCAGCCGGGTAGCCGGCAGCTGGTCCCATTGACCGGCTGGGACACACTGACATTTCAATGTGATTTTCATATGATACATGGCCTTAGCCGGGTGACCGGTAGCCGATCCACCTGACCGGCTGGCTCCTGCTGGATGTTCTTTGTAAATTTTGTTTACGGTTTTCATTTATAATAATTCCGATCGTTCATCTATCGTATAATTTTACGTAGTGACTTATAATATTAATGTTTTGAATATATGATATTTCTTTCGCTTGTATCACATGTTTTGTGACGGTTTTTGGTATGTCCCACTTTGAGTCGGTTTTTACAAATGTTACGGTTTGAGCACTATTTTGGGTATGTGCTTTGTACTCTCTTTCTCTTGGCTACCTCCACGTTCGTAAGGCTTGTTATGAGGCTTGAGCTCTTTTCCGCCTCTTTCGTGAATTGTATCTACCGAATTTGGGGTACTCGGCGTCTATGATTGACCGATGCGAAATGTTTATCGCACGTCGAACCGGAAAATGTGATTTCGGGATTCTGGCCAGATTTAGACTAGGACCGGGTATTTATATCGTCGTCCTACCGGAGGAAATTAGTCCACATATACGAAATGTGATCGTGTATGCGTTCAGGGAAATGTTTATCTCGTGGATGCCTTTTAATCATACTTGCCTGTACACGGTGCTAGTGCGTTTCATTTACCGTGAGAGATGTCGTCTTTGTGTTGTTGTATTTGGATGCGTGATTACATGATTGATTATTCATGGTCATTGCATGACTTGGCATGGTTTGTTTGTCGAGTCTCAATCTTATCAAACTTATACTGCTAACGGTGAGATGCAAGCCCTAGTGAGCGTATTCGGTTGCCTAAGAGTGTCTTCCCCGAGTCTTTGTATAACATGATGGATTCGGACTTGTACCTTATGCTCTTATCATTATATATTGAATTGCCTATCTATCCTTATCGTATCTCACATGTATATCTATATATGCATGCTTCTACTTTTGTATTTCCTTCTATGTACGTTTAATGTGATATGGCTGGGAGAACCCGAAGTTACTCCCCACTGACTGTGGCGTTCATGTTTTTCATGGATGAACAGGTTGCTTGATTGGATGGCTTTTTGCTTGTGGTATTTTGGGTTCGGGTGTGAGCTAGCTGGCGTTGTCCCTGGATGAATCACCCCTAGACGTTATTTAGCTAGTTTGCTAATCACTTTGACATTGATAACATTTTGAGAGACTACGTCTCTTGTAGTATTTTGTATTTGGTTTGTAATTATTGACATTCCTCGTATTTCTATCTTGCATGTAAAAAGTTTTAAAAACACCGTATTTTCCGCTTTATAATTCATATGCTTGTTATGTTTTATTTTCGCATTCGCGAGGGTTGTCACAGTTGGTATCAGAGCTTTATCGCTCCCGACGCACACACGTGAACCCTAAACTTAAACTACTTGACCTTGAAATAATAAATGAGAGATGGGTAGACTTAAGGACCTAAGGTGGTAGTCTTTTGTGTACTTGATGTTTGCTAGGTTCTAGCTTGTTTGTTGATTGTTTTGAGTGATGTTATGTTATGTTTGTTTGTATCTATCGTTTTGAGGTGGATCATTGTGTTACCTAGAAGAAGTATCCTCTACCGAAGATTTGAAGATTGACAAGCCTAATTGAAGTGTATTTCTTCCTCATCTATGAATTCTATCGTCCTTAATGTATTATGCTCTCTTCCTTCTATCTAGGCGCTTCTTTCTCTTCCAACTTGTTTGCCTCTTGGAAATTACTCTTGATAGTTCCTCCATCTTACCATTGGTATCCTTACCTTCCGCTTGTAACATTTTTGTGGATGCCATACCCATTTGTTTGTGGTATATTATACTTGGTCGGAAGAACTTTGAATTTTGTGGAATATTAGTGTTTGTTAGAATGAATTGGTGATTTGAGGAAAATGGTGTAGATCTAAATTCACCATGTATTGATGATTGGTTGTAACTCTAAGGAAAGGTAGTAAGATAAGTTTGACGATTTTAATGCTTGATGCTTGTCATGACTTGTGTGTAAATAGTTCATGATATTCGATGGTTGTTACGGTCGAATGGAGTTGGCTATGACTTCTTAACTCATTAGTAATTTAGTCTTTTTGGACTTAGAAGTTTAGTATCGTTTTGAAGACCATGCTTATGATAGGTTTAATTGGTGTAAATAAGAAGTTTAGAATGATATCTTGAGGTGCGAAATACTTTTGAGTTTAAGTGACGTCTTGTGGTTTCCTATTGTGTGTTGTGAGTATAGGCTTGGTGGAAAAGCATTTGGCTATAGTTCTTGGATTTAAATATATGATCTTATCTTATGGTATCAGAGACTCGTTTGAAGTAGTAAGGTTTTGGTAAGTTGAACCATATTACTTGAGGATTATAGATATGAGCGAGATTCGATGATGTGAGCTATGATGGAAATACCTTGGGACGTTAATGATGATGTTTGCCTTGAGGTTGTACTTTGTTAATAATGAACTCGTGGGCTATATGATGTTGATAATGACGTTTTGTTCGGTGTTCTACCTTGTGGGCCGTAGGAGTTGAAAAGAGATTAGTATGGAGAATTCCTTATTGGTTCTTCGGTTTTTTTTTAAACCTTTGGGAATGTGTCAAATTATGAAGTTGAGAGAATGTTACTATGCTTGAGTTGGAATTCCGCAATTGGGAATCCTTGTTATATGAAAGGGTGGATGAATTGGGTTGTAATCTATTTGTTAAATCTAGGTGTACCTTACTTTGATGATTGTGGTACGATGGTCCCTTGTAAGAGACCTTTGTTTGGGATGAGTTGCTTTACTATCACCCTAAGTCTGAAAGGAGAAATTTTGTGGATTAAACCTTAAACCTTAAACCTTTACTCGTGCCATTCATTTCATTTCCATTCTTGAATGTTTTTGTCAAGATTGATCTTTAAGAAATCACAAGCTCGTACCTTCTTTCTCACTCGGATATATTCATACCTCTACTATCTGCTTTGTCACTTTCTTGACTTCGTTATTTTCAAGCGTTCCTCTCTTGTAATCTCATGTCTTATTTATTCCCGTGTTCTCCTTGAGATTCCTTATCGTTTTCTATCTCGTTGCTCATTCATCTTTTCTCTAGTGGATTGGATATTCCGTTTGTAAGGCTCAAAGAATAAGCGTGATGTAATTTGGGATTCTTTAGTTAGAATATGTGTCCTTGGATTGAGCAAATTCATATTGTATTTCATCATGGGAAATAGGACTTAAGCTCTAGGATGAATCCAAATAGTGATAATATATCCTCTCTTAGTGGTTTTAGAATTGGAGATTGGTATTGTAGTGGTATTTTGAGAATTGAGTGGATCATGATAATAGTTCGTTGTTGCGAGATATTGGAATAGTTACCTTGGAGGTGGTTTGGGAAATTGTTGTCTTAAATTGTTACGCTCTAAAAAGGAATCTTACTTGTGAAATTTAGATTTGTGACCAGATTCGAGGAATAATCTCATAAGCGAAGACCGATATGTTTTGAGTTTTAGACGAACTAGATGATTTGAATGGTTGTCTGATTGCCAAGTGATTGGCCATTTGTGGTTTGGAATTAGTAATTCTCTTTTATTCTTAAGGAATCATGGTTTGAGATTGAGAAATGTTCGTTACAAGCTTTTGATAGTGAGTGCTCAGTTGTTATGGATTATAGAGATAGAATGGTGAACCCATTCATCTTGAGAATTAGTAACCACCATAATTTGCTAATGTGACTATTTGTATTTGAGGCTTCGAGCATAGTAGTGATCAAATAAAGGATATTATGGCGTATTAAAGAATCATTATAATCGATAATGGATTGTGGATTTTCCCTTGTCGTGAGACTTTGGATGAGGCTAGTTGAATCTTAGATAATTATGTTTTGTTGCGTGGTTTGTGTTTTGACTTTTGAGGATGAGAAGTCCATCATAAATTTAGGTTAATGAGTTTTGGAATAAATTGGATCAGAGGATTTTATGGTAAGGACCGTTCACTTTGTGGTTGTTAGTAGATATGGTCCCCTAAGATGAGATTTCTTTGGTTAGTGGTCTCAGATAGAGTATGATTAATCTAAAGATTTTATAGTACGTTAAAGGACCTCTCATGCAGATTGCAATCTATGGACCCTAGTCGATGCTAATTAGGTTTGAATGGTTATGTTGATGACTTGAGGTCTCGTGGTTATGAAGGATTTTAGTAGAAATCTAATGATTGAAAATGTTGAGGTGTAACTTGGGTAAATTACATCCTCTTGAGGATTAGAGTATCAGTAGAGTTAGTGCTATCGAGTTCTTGTTGATCTTCGTGCCGATTTCATCGTGATCTTCCTATCCCTAAGAGTTCGATTTGTTTCGTTTTTTACGTGTTTTGTATATATTTTGTTATCATAATTTGTGAACTTTATGTTCGAGTCGATCTATGTACGTGTAATGTCGTGTTATTTTGAGTTTATCTTTGAGAAAACCTTCAAATTTCCATATTGTTTTCCAAATTTAACTTTTCAAAGAGGTCTAAGGATGGATTGTGTACCCTCTTTTTGGAGAAAATAGATTTCTTTTGCTTTTATACCTGGATTTTGCGTTTGGTTGGATGTTTGGACTTGTTATTGGAGACGTCTGGTGACTAGTCCTGCACTTACTAACGTTTGTTTGGTTTTCGATTTCACTATTTCGACTTTAATTTGATTTGGATAATTTGAGTTCTCGTTCGCGACGGGCACTCTTGAGATCCGTAAGTAAGTTTCGCACTTATGAAAAATTTCCTTAAACCATTTTCGAGATGAACCTCGTTTCATAAATATTTCCCTTATAAAAGTTTTCGTATTAATTTTGAAAACCGATTCTTGTCCTTGATACTTTTATTTTCTAATCTCAAGTTTCGAGGACGAAACTTTTTAAAAGGTGGGGTGATTGTAACACCCGCAAATGTACCCTATTTTTATAGTAAAAATATTTTAAGGATACTTTCAACGAATTTTAGTTTTAATTTAGAATTTAATTTTCCGAGTCGAATTTAGAATTTTCGAGTTCGTATTTGGTTATTACGCGAGATTTCAAGTGAATCCCGTCTTAAGCCGTCTTTGACTTTTATTGACTTTTCCACTCACTCTTTACATATACTACCTCCTAACCTATTTTTCATTCACACAACTCAACATTTCTTCCTCACTAAGAAAACCAAAACCCTTGCCTCCATTTTTGATCCAAGCTTAGATTCGTCATAATTTATTCGTTTCTTGCTCAAATTCACGTAAGTTCGTCTTATTCTTCCCCTCTCATCTTCCTCTATCCGTATTGGTAATAAAATTATCGTCTTTCTCGCTTTTTAAATTATCCGTCTTTCTCAAGGTGAATGATATTCATCTTTTGTTATCTAATTGTAGGTGGAGACTTTCTAGAAATCGATTAAAGACGCGAAAAGGTAACGGTGAAGGGTTACTCGATATCATTTACGTGTTTTATGTGATTTCTAGGCTAGTAATAGTATTTAGATTATGGTTAGTATGCTTAGGACTTGTGTTGTTGTTGATGAATGTTGTTAGTTGAGAAATTATATGAGAATGGATGAATTATGTTCATAGATGATTGTTATTGAATATTGAACATGGATGAAAATGGTGATTTTCGTGTACTATGGACCCCAGCCGGTCGACCGGCAGCCGGTCAGACCACCGGCTGGGGCATTGGCTGTATATTATTACATGTTACGTAAATTTTGGAGAATGAAGTTGGTCTCAGCCGGTCGACCGGCAGCCGGTCAGACCACCGGCTGAGACACCCCTCTTTTCCCTTTGTTTTTCTCATGACCCTTTGGTCCCAGCCGGGTAGCCGGCAGCCGGTCCCATTGACCGGCTGGGACACACTGAAATTTCAATGTGATTTTCATATGATACATGGCCTTAGCCGGGTCACCGGCAGCCGGTCCACTTGACCGGCTGGCTCCTGCTGGATGTTTTTGTAAATTTTGTTTACGGTTTTCATTTATAATAATTCCGATCGTTCATCTATCGTATAATTTTACGTAGTGACTTATAATATTAATGTTTTGAATATATGATATTTCTTTCGCTTGTATCACATGTTTTGTGACGGTTTTTGGTATGTCCCACTTTGAGTCGGTTTTTACAAATGTTACGGTTTGAGCACTATTTTGGCATGTGCTTTGTACTCTCATTCCCTTGGCTACCTCCACGTTCGTAAGGTTGGAATGTCGGAACAGGGATGATATCCCTTGCCTTAAATGCATGTGGTAGTGGGCGTAGACGACGTTGTTGGGAGTTGAACGCTTTGTGTTGATCGACCCGGCCGTCAAATGTTGTGTACTTGCGAGGTGGTGTTATTTGCATGTAGCGTACCGCTTGTTATGAGGCTTGAGCTCTTTTCCGCCTCTTTCGTGAATTGTATCTACCGAATTTGGGGTACTCGGCGTCTATGATTGACCGAGTCTTGGATGCGAAACGTTTATCGCATGTTGAACCGGAAAATGTGATTTCGGGATTCTGGTCAGATTTAGACTAGGACCGGGTATTTACATGGTCGTCCTACCAGAGGAAATTATTCCACATATACGAAATGTGATCGTGTATGCGTTCAGGGAAATGTTTATCTCGTGGATGCCTTTTAATCATTTCTTGCCATGTACATGGTGCTAGTGCGTTTCATTTACCGTGAGAGATGTCGTCTTTGTGTTGTTGTATTTGGATGCGTGATTAAATGATTGATTGTTCATGATCATTTCATGACTTGGCATGGTTTGTTTGTCGAGTCTCAATCTTATCAAACTTATACCGCTAACGGTGAGATGTAAGCCCTAGTGAGCGTATTCGGTTGCCTAAGAGTGTCTTCCCCGAGTCTTTGTATAACATGATGGATTCGTACTTGTATCTCATATGCTCTTATTATTATATTGCCTATCTATCCTTATCGTATTTCACATGTATATCTATATATGCATGCTTCTCTTTTGTATTTCCTTTTATGTACGTTTAATGTGATATGGCTGGGAGAACCCGGAGTTACTCCCCACTGACTGTGGCGTTCATGTTTTTCATGGATGAACAGGTTGCTTGATTGGATGGCTTTTTGCTTGTGGTATTTTGGGTTCGGGTGTGAGCTAGCTGGCGTTGTCCCTGGATGAATCACCCCTAGACGTTATTTAGCTAGTTCGCTAATCACTTTGACATTGATAACATTTTGAGAGACTACGTCTCTTGTAGTATTTTATATTTGGTTTGTAATTATTGACATTCCTCGTATTTCTATCTTGCATGTAAAAGTTTAAAAAACACCGTATTTTCCGCTTTATAATTCACATGCTTGTTATGTTTTATTTCCGCATTCGCGAGGGTTGTCACATTGTGAGCATGAACAAAAGCAACCATGATCACCTTACCAACACTACTATAACCGGCCATGTGAGGCCTTATTTGGTCCATTTTGATTTTTGATATTTGTCCCACAAATACTTATTAATCATATGCTTAATTATCTTATATAATTAAGTGTTAATTTGATCATATAACAATTATATGACTCAAATAAATAAATCATATGTACTTAACATTTTAAGCAATATTTTACCATTATATCAATATATAATGGGTCCCACAATGCTTAATTAATTTATTTTACAACTCCTTGCAAATATAATTAACTAATTACCTCTATCTCAAAACCTCAACTAATTTAGTAATTTAACGATTAATTATTAAGTTAAATCTTATTTGTCCATATTAAAATAAGATATAAATTTATTAGTCAATTATCGCATAATTGAAAAATAAACTTAATCGAATTTGAGTTCTTAACTCAATTTCTAACAATTAACTCTCGTAAATATCGAATATATGTAATGCACTAATTAACTGTATCATATACAAATAATTAGTTACTATTTGGATTTCATCTCAGAGGTGTGACCGAAAGGGATCAGTTGATCACCGCCGTCATACGACAATAACGTCAAACTCTAGTCAGCCAACCGTTATTGATTTACGTTAATCAACTGACTAATCATATATATAGTCAATAAATATCCCAATTATATTCCTTAATAAGATTTATTATGTGGCGCACTATTGTGGAGGACACCTACTCCAACAATCTCCCACTTGTCTGACACAAGTGTGCGTCACCAATTCTCTTGTCTCTTTATCACATCTCTCACTCAACGCAAGGTGTCTTTCAGGTCGCACTTGCGATTGATTATATCTAGAGTGGTTTTCTCGATAGGGAGAGTAACTATCTGACCGGAAAATCTACCATAGATCTCTTTCCGTGCGTGGCCACGCATTTACAGTAACTACTCCTCGAGTGGCCTTAAGATGTTTGTACCCAACGTGGGTGGACAATTCCTGTTGATTCATCTACTCTGTATGATGCAGATCACCATGATCCAGAAGATGTCCATCGGCCTCCTTTTACGGCACGACCTAGAGCATCAACCAAAACCAATCGGAAACTGCACCGACTTAGATAGACGGTCGCCAGTCAAAAGAATCGACTTATAGGAATAAGATAGAAGACCCTGCCACAACCAGGGATCAAATAATTGATTTAAGGGTCTCTACAAATGTCATTGTCTGACAGAGTGTCATACAGTCTGTCTATGTAATCGACCAGTCATCTCCACGACCCCATGGTGCTGAAACAACCATCGATCGACTTACAATCTAGTCACTTCGAGACGTCACCTCATTGAGTGACTAGGGACAAAATACTAAGTTCGTCCTATACACTTGAATAGGGTCCAACATTCTTACAATCTATTCGGATAAACAAAGTATTAAATTTAGTCAAACTAAATAAAAGAGTTTTATTGAGAGTTAAAGACAGATAGAGAATGATGAGAGAGAAAGTTAGAGAGAAGATTCTCTAAATTTTCTAGGGTTCTTGGTTTTTGAGCAATGGCTAAAAACAAAGCTAGCAATCATTCTCATGTGAACACAAAATTAATTAGTAAAAATAATAGTGCATCAATTAATACCAATACAAACAATTCTATAGAATTAAATAATACGTCAAATAATAATATTACTAATAATCTAGTGAGTAACAGTACGCAAAAATCTTCGATTACCAACAAGGAAACTATTGTTACAGAGGCTAGAACTATGGTTCAAGAACGCCTTCAGGAAGAACAAATGGAGCACAGTGTGACAGAAGAAGGACAGGAGAGTCAATGGCAAGAGGTAGTGTCTAGAAGGAAGAAGCAAGAGATGTCTCACGCTCGGGAGGATAAAATGAAGTCCATTGCAGAGTGTGAGGTGGATGAAGTAGTCCCAAAAGGTACTGTTCTTAAGCTTACTATGGAGGATGTTGAGGAGGAACTTAAATTTTGGTCTTTTGCTATATATGGTTATGTTATGGGGGCAAACCCTCCTAGAATGGTGTTAGAAGGCTTTCTTCGTAGGACCCTTAAGGATTATAAAGTGTCTAAGATCTCATTTCTTCCCAGTGGCTTGTTTATGGTTAGATTTGAGGAATTAGAACATCAGCAATTGGTTTTGAATAAGGGTATAATGTTGTTGGATGGTAAACCAGTTATTCTAAGACCATGGAATCCCAATGTGAGAATGGATAAGGTCTCTGTTAAGTCAGTGTCTATATGGGTTAAGTTGGTAGGATTGGATTTGAAGTTCTGGGGGGATAGATGTTTGGAGAAATTGGCCTCCTTAATAGGCAAATTTCAGAGAATTGATGACATTACTAAGATGCGAACCTTACTTGGATTTGCAAAGATTCTAATTGAGGTTGAGGTGGACCAGCAGTTCCCAAATCAGATTGTTTTTGAGGATGAAAATGGATTGGAGGTTAGAGTGGCTGTGGAGTATGATTGGATCCCAATCACGTGCCAGGTTTGTAAAGGAATGGGTCACAAGTCGGAGGCCTGTAGGAAGAACAGAGTACCGTAGTATCTAAACCAGTGCAAATGCCAGTGTTTCAAAAACAAGTTTGGAAAAGAAAGGAGGATAGTATGAGGATGAATGATCAGGCTGAATTCCCAATTTTATCAAAGACTGCAGGAAGATTACCTGCTCATAAGGAATTAGGGAAAGATAAGGAAAGGGAAGAGACACCAGCAAATACTCCTGTTACACTAAACTATGGAGCCTTATTCACTCCTGCAAGAGTTATCACTAGACTTACAAGACATGAGACCAGGATACCTGATGGACAGCAGAGTGGCTTTATGTTGCAATTTAACAGTGCATTGGGGAAGGAAAGTGAATTGGTTGATAAAGGAGGTGGGGATGGGGGTTCCTCATCTCATCATGGTTAGAATTGGAGTGTGGAATGTAAGGGGCCTAAATAATGTGATTAAGCAAAAGTATATCAAAAGGTACCTTCACCAGGCAGAGGTGGAGATATTTGGGCTCCTTGAGACAAGGGTGAAATCCTTGTCTCTAAAGAAAGTGGTTGATAATGTCTGTCATGGTTGGTATTATGTAACTAATAATGATTGTCATGAAGGTGGCAGAATTTGGGTGTTATGGAGGAGTCATAGGTGTAAGGTGGATATCATTGAGAAGACTGATAAGTTAATTCATTTACAAGTGCAGCAGTTAACTGATAATAAAAGATTTTATGTTACTTTTGTGTATGGCTTTAATAAGATTGAGGAAAGAACCCCTTTGTGGAATGATCTACTTAGGATTAATTTGGTGGAGCCTTGGATTATTCTAGGAGATTTTAACAATGTTTTGAATGCAAGTGAGAAGATTGGTGTGCCACCCTCAAATTTGCGGAAAGAAAAAAAATAATTTAAATAAATAAACAAAGGTGTCATAAATAAAAAGGTTCATAACAAAAGGAAAATAATATTATACATAAGAATTATACAAGACGGGAGACATATCTCCCGTATAAATACGGAAATAAAAGAGTGTATAATAATATACAATCTAAGAACCGAATATAGGTCCAAGGTAAATACTTCGCTCGCTAGCTCGTCAATGTACCCAAAGTATGCATCACCACCTGTTCGACCGCATTAAATATAAACACGGAAGCCACAGTCAGTGGGGAGTAACTCCGAGTTCTCCCAGCCACGAAATGTCGAGTTTAATAAAACATGAATAACATAAAAGCAATGTATATGGAAAATACAAAACCTTAACATATACGATATGCTTATCATGTTATGAAACAAATAACTAACATATAACCTAGCATGTGAAGGCTAAGCTACTCATGCAAACTTTCATGTGAATCAGTTAACAACTGGTAATCCAAACTCTATCAACCTTAGCCGGCTTGCATCTCACCTTCTAAGATTCATAGAATCATCAAACATGAAAGACCAATACGTCTACAAACAGGCATAAGTTCTTAGGACCATCGATAGAAGACTTCTGTAACTCGAGTCTATACCACGAGGTAGGATATACTTATATATTTAGGCTCAGCTGTTACCCTAATAACATGGCCCAAATACAAAGCACACATCTAGGCTCAGCGGTTACCTTTAAAACATGGCCCAGATCCAAAGCACATATCTTAGCTCAGAGGTTACCCTAATAACATGGCCAAGATACAACTCTACCCTAAACCTAGACTGCGCAGACCTAGAGAAATGCGCAGATCCATCGCATCCAAGACCCATGATACAATCACATGAGTACCCCTAAGGAGATCCACCAAAGGGTTGGCTAGTACTAAAGCTGGCTCCATTCCCAAAGTGGAAGCAAAAAGGCAGCCATGCCCCGACTTGGAGATCCACCAAGCCGGAACACAAAAGCTATCAAGCAGTGAACATATCCTCGTTAAAGATAGTAAGGCCTATCAATGTCATGGTCCAAGATACTCATTTAGAATTAGAATGGTCAAGACGCCATATACTCATAATTCTCTATGGGTACTTAGTCAACACGACATATATCATACAATCCAACAGTCACGGGAGAAACTTCCTATCATGTGACTAATTGCATAAAAAAAATCATATTCAAATCTCATATCGCCTCATATCTACTAAGGCTAATTCATTAATTAAATACAACCTTACTTGAAGACAAATCCCCGACCAGAGTCCCGCGACGGGTCATCAGTCAAAACGGGGCTGACTAGATCTTAGTTTGACCAAACCCGTTTGGTCAAACCGGCTAGAAACAGAGTCTTAGCCATCGAGGCTTGAACATAAGAATATCACATTCATTTCATGCTATTTCATTCAATTTCTAATATGTGAATTATTAATTCATACGAAAACCCGCTTGACTTAAAGGATATCAAATTAAACTACAATCTTGTATTATAATTTCTAACATGTGAGAAATAATAATATATTGAAAACCTTTTAATTAAATAATTTACTTATTAAAATTTCTCACTTGCTAAATATTACAAAACACGATAAAATATCAATACTCAAAAACCGTCACAAGTCCAAGGGGACCCACGGTTCATTTTGGACCGGTTTTGGTCATCTTTTCTAAAAACCGTATCTTAATATTTCCCGCATGCTTAACATATTTAAAATCCGTCAAAACAACAACAAAACAATCAAGTATCGACAAAACCCAAAGAACCAAAACACGGACCAACCAGACCGGGCTGGACCGGGTCTGAACCGGCCTGAACCGGCCTGGTTTGGCCCGGTTTTCCAGCCACCAACACAGCCCCCATAACCGGCCAACCCCAACAACAACTCTAAATTATTTCTAACATGTTCTTAATTAACAAACAACCATTTTTAACAATCATCATACAAAAATCATGATTATAAACAAATCCATTACTACTTATCATGTTATTACCAACAATCATTAATAACAATAATATGAACAAATAATATGAACAAAATAAAAGGTATGTAACATTAATTCGTCGAGTAACTCGGAATCGTTACCTTAGCTAGCACAAAATCAAGTAGCACCAAAATATAAGAAGTAAAAATAAGAAACCCGTCTTCTAGTCTTCTCCTAAAATATACGAGTCACCAAACTCGTCTTCAAAATCTTCCCCTATAAGAAATGACAAGAATAACTTTATTAGAACTAAAAACTTGATTTTCCATAATTAAAGTGTTGAAAACGATTTTGTCGGAATTGAAAATAAACCGTACTTGAAGATGGAGAGCGAAGAGGAGATTCTAGAAATATAAGTTAGGACGGATTTGAATAAGAAATGAAGGTTTTATGATGATTTTGCTCAAGAACGATGAAGAACGAAGAACGACGAAGAACGATTAAAGAAAGTGTTAATTAGATCTTAATTTGATTTATTGTAAAATGAAAAGTTGTTAGTGAGTAAGTGTGGTGAGTGAGCCGTGTACATATAGAGGACATATGGAGTCGGGTTTTGAAATTGTTGTTACGGAATTGACTCGGGTTTAATAAATATATTACGGTAATTGATTAAATATAATTAGATATTAAGTTAATTAAACCAAATATCTAGATATTATGTTATTGTAATGAAAAGAAATAAAATATCAAGGCCTAAGAGAGGAAGGAGAGCCGTGTGGTTCATGAAGAATCGGGTCTGTTTTTCAAGCGATTTGCGTAATTTACGTTGACGGATCGATAAAGTAACAAATATCTTAGATATTTGTATTAGTTTAATCGAAAGAATGAAAATATCTAAAGTGAGTGGAAAAAGATGACATGGGGCGTGTGACTCATGCCAAAGTCGAGTTTCGGGTTTGTTTCGGGATTTAAGTTGACTCGGGAATAGTTAAATGATGTTCGGGATTAAACCGTAAAAGTTATTCTTTAATCCCGAATAAATTCAAAATAATTATATTAAATTATCATAAATTCAAATAAATCTTAATAAAAATAAATTAAATTTATTATTTTTCAAATATAATTTCGGTCTTTAAAATTACGAGGTGAGTCGGGAAAAGTCAACGAAAGTCAAAGTCGACTTAAAAGTCAAGAAAAGTCAATGATGACTTAAAAGTCAAGAAAAGTTAATGACGACTTAAAAGTCTAGAAAAGTCAATGACGACTTAAAAAGTCAAGAAAAGTCAAAGACGACTTAAAAGTCAAGAAAAGTCAAAGATGACTTTAAAACGGGATTCTCATGAAATCTCGCAGAAATTCCAAATACGAACTCGGAATTTCCAAATACGACTCGAAACAATAAATTCTATTTTAAAACTTAACTTTGCTGAAAAGTATCCGTAAAATATTTTTACTAGAAAAATAGGGTACTTTACGGGTTGTTACAATCACCCCTCCTTTTAAAAAGTTTCGTCCTCGAAACTTAGAAGAAGGCATGTGACATATATGTAGGTCTATTTCAAAACCTTTAAAAATATATTTGTGATAAAATACTGGGTCTTATCAACGGGGCGGAAGGTTCTCGTCGGCCGTTAAGAACATCGACGTCCCAAATCAAAGACCTTAAAGATACATTTTCGCATCAATAAATGAGAAAACTAGTTATCGAACGTCTCCAATAACAAGTCTCAACACTCCTTGACGGTAAAATACTTGAAATCATAAAACATTTCCAAAAGCTGTTAGTTCAAAAATTTTATAGTAAAGATAATAACTCTACTATCTATGCCTAAAATTTCTAACTAAAGCTTCTAATAATTTCTCTATAAGAAATGATATTCGATAGAAGGAACGGAATATTCGAAAGAATAAATCGAATAGAAAGAGGAAAGAAAGAAAGAGATTTGAAAGTTTCCTCAAGAATAGAAACACAACAAGAAGACATTACACGAACGTAGAGCGACTCGAACATCGAAATTACAAATCGTGATAATAGGAGGTACGCCCAAACAATTAAAAAGGACTAAAAAGGAAAAGGATTGAAAAGTAGCGGATTGAGTAAGGATCAATTTGAGGGAAAAGAGAGGAATGAATCACAAAACTATCTTCCATCTATGACAATTCAAATGTCGATCGCAACTCGACAACACTAACTGTACAAGTAAACTAGTCCTCAACAGAGAGCAATTATCCTCTACAATTTCAATCATCAGATTCCTACCAAAATATTTCATAAACATGACACTTCGAGTAACAACTCCCAATTTATTCAAATTCAATTAGAATCTTCTAAGGTCCATCGGTACGGTAAACTCCATAACTAACAACCCATGAAAGGTTCATTATGAACTCTAATCTTCTTTGCTTTATCAAAACACTTATTAGAAATCAAAATATTCATAATTAGGGAAACAAGACCGCTAACAACCACAAAGTAAAGGACTTACTATGAACTCCTTTAATCCAATTTATTCCAAAAAAATTCATTACCCCAAATTATTAACAATGAACCTTCTCATCCTCAAAAGTTGAATAATCACGAAACCTCAAAGAGATTAGTCACACAAATCTCGATTCACTTAACTTTTGCCAAACATAGTGCAATGCAACCGTAAATCAATTTATTTATCTCTTCCAAACTCTCAATACCTCGGTTATCGCTTATGACAATATTCCCCAAGTTGTATCATCAAATCCTTATTCCACAAAGTATTTATTCCCGTTAGGGTCCAACATTTAAAGACTACAATTTCCCAAGTAACACTTAAAGAATCACTAAAATTCTTAACCACTACTACCAACTATCATTATGATTATTTCGATCCTCAAACCGATATTGCAACATTAAGCTTTCATAGTCTAAAACTACTAGGAGAGTTCATCCTAAGTTTATCCTCAAATCCTTATAATCCTCTGAACATGAAACTAGCTTGATAGGATGGTTAGGTACCATATTCGAAACTTCTTCCTCAAGGTACCAACTCTCACCACCATAGGGTGAAATTAGATCTATACATTTTCCTCAAATCACAAGTTCCTTCTAACAAACACTAATATTCCACAAAATTCAAAGTTCTTCCTACTAAGTATAATATACCTTAAACAAAGGGGTATGACATCCATAAAAATGTTATAAGAGGAAGGTAAGGATACCAATGGTAAGATGGAGGAACTATCAAGAGTGATTTCCAAGAGGCAAATAGATTGGAAGAGAAAGAAGCACCTAGATAGAAGGAAGAGAGCTTAATACTATAAGAACGAGAGAATTCATAGATGAAGAAGGAATACACTTCAATTAGGCTTGTAATTCTTCAAATCTTCGGTAGAGGATACTCCTTCTAGGTAACACAGATCTCTTCTACAAGAGGTCCAACCATCTTCATAAGAAACAAAACAAATTAAGTTACTCCTAACAATTAGCATAAACAAATAGACTACAACATAAATCCTAATCTACCCATCCTACCATTCTATCTCACAGTTTATTATTTTATTAAGGTCAAGTTATTTATACAAGGGTACACAAACGTGCGTCGGGAGCAAAATGCTCTGATACCAACTGTGACACCCTCAAATTTGCGGAAAGAAAAAAAATAATTTAAATAAATAAAAGATGAGAATACGTTTCTAATAGGTTCACTTTAGTGAAAATCGGTACATTTTAAAACCGGAACCTACTATTAAATATATTCATCATAAGAAGGTGTCTTAAATAAAAAGGTTCATAACAAATACGGAAATAATATTATACAATAAAAAGTATCTGAAACGGGAGACATATCTCCCGTATAAATACAGAAATAAAAGAGTGTATAATAATATACAATCCTAAGAACCGAATATAGGTCAAAGGTAATACTTCACTCGCTAGCTCGTCAATGTACCCAAGTATGCATCACAAACCTGCCAACCGCATTAAATATAAACACGGAAGCCACAGTCAGTGGGGAGTAACTCCGAGTTCTCCCAGCCACGAAATGTCGAGTTTAATGAAACATGAATAACATAAAAGCAATGTATATAGAAAATACAAAACCTTAACATATATGATATGCTTTTTCATGTTATGAAACAAATAACTAACATATAACCTATCATATGAAAGCTATCATGTGAATCCGATAATAAAATATAACTCGAGGTAGGGAAGCTGGTATGCTGGCTCAGCGGTTACCATGTAACATGGCCCTGATACACTCAAACCCTAATCAACACGTAATCATGTGAATCAGCTAACAATCGGGAATCCAAACTCTATCAATCTTAGCCGGCTTGCATCTCACCTTCTAAAACTCATAGAATCATACAAACATGAAAGACAAATACTTCTACAAACACGCATCAAGTTCTAGGACCATCGATAGTCGACTTCTTGTAACTCGAGTCTATAACCCACAGGTAGGATATAATTATATATTTAGCTCAAGCGGTTACCCTAATACATGGCCCAATAAAAGCACCAGCTAGGCTCAAGCGGTTACCTTTAAACATGCCCCAGATCCAAAGTACCTATCTTAGCTCAGAGGTTACCACTAATAATGGCCCAGATACACCTAAAAACCTACCCTAAACCTGACGTGTGCGCAGACCTAGAGAAATGCGAAGATCCATCGCATCCAAGACCCATGATACAACCACATGAGTACCCCTAAGGAGATCCACCAAAGGGTTGGCTAGTACTAAAGCTGGCTCCATTCCCAAAGTGGAAGAAATAAGGCAGCCATGCCCTGACTTGGAGATCCACCAAGCCGGAACACAAAAGCTATCAAGCAGTGAACATATACTCGTTAAAGATAGTAAGGCCTATAAATGTCATGGTCCAAGATACTCATTTAGAATTAGAATGGTCAAGACGCCATATACTCATAATTCTCTATGGGTACTTAGTCAACACGACACCAACCATATAATTAAACAGTCACGGGAAAAATTTCCTATCATGTGACTAATTGCATAAAAATCATATTCAAATATCATATCGCCTCATATCTACTAAGGCTCATTCATTCATTCATTAAATAAAACCTTACCTGAAGACAAATCCCCGACCCGAGTCCCGCGACGGGTCATCAGTCAAAACGGGGCTCACTAGATCGTAGTTTGACCAAACCCGTTTGGTCAAACCGGCTAGAAACAGAGTCTTAGCCATCGAGGCTTGAACATAAGAACATCATAATCATTTCATGCCATTGTATTCAATTTCTAACATGTGAATTATTAATTCATACGAAAACCCGCTTGACTTTAAGGATATCAAATTAAACTACAATCTTGTATTATAATTTCTAACATGTGAGAAATAATAATATATTGAAAACCTTTTAATTAAATAATTTACTTATTAAAATTTCTCACTTGCTAAATATTACAAAACACGATAAAATATCAATACTCAAAAACCGTCACAAGTCCAAGGGGACCCACGGTTCATTTTGGACCGGTTTTGGTCATCTTTTCTAAAAACCGTATCTTAATATTTCCCGCATGCTTAACATATTTAAAACCCGTCAAAACAACAACAAAACAATCAAGTATTGACAAAACCCAAAGAACCAAAACACGGACCAACCAGACCGGGCTGGACCGGGTCTGAACCGGCCTGGTTTGGCCCGGTTTTCCAGCCACCAAAACAGCCCCCATAACCGGCCAACCCCAACAACAACTCTAAATTATTTCTAACATGTTTTTAATTAACAAACAACCATTTTAACAATCATCATACAAAAATCATGATTATAAACAAATCATTACTACTTATCATGTTATTACCAACAATCATAAATAACAATAATATGAACAAAAACAAAAGGTATGTAACATTAATTCGTCGAGTAACTCGGAATCGTTACCTTAGCTAGCACAAAATCAAGTAGCACCAAAATATAAGAACTAAGAAATAAGAAACCCGTCTTCTAGTCTTCTCCTAAAATATACGAGTCACCAAACTCGTCTTCAAAATCTTCCCCTATAAGAAATGACAAAAATAACTTTATTAGAACTAAAACTTGATTTTCCATAATTAAAGTGTTGAAAACGATTTTGTCGGAATTGAAAATAAACCGTACTTGAAGATGGAGAGCAAAGAGGAGATTCTAGAAATATAAGTGGAGTGTAAACTACTAAGGTTCACAAGTTTTAAGTAAGCTTGATGAACTTGATTCAAACTGAGAACAAAACAAGTGACAAGGGATATTGTTTTAGGGATATTGAGTTGTTTAACTGAAAGACTCAGGGGATATGACTTAGAGACAATCCTCTACAGCAAGGCACAAGAGAAAAGGACTCAAAGACTGGATTTAGAGATAGTTTTCAAGTATTACAGCAAAGCACAAACACTCTAAACTAAACTCAACAGCAAGTAAGTTAACCACAGCAAAGCACAGGTATAACTTGACTCACAATACAAGGCACTGATCAAACACCTTGGAGATGTATCAGGCTTGCTTCAAACTACAGCTCTTAGCACAAGTTTGATAACATTGAGTGATTTCTCAAAGTTTAATTCATTCATTCATAAAAGTCTGCTCAAACAAACATACAAGACCTCTTTATATAGAGGGGCTGATAACTTGTGAGCCATTGGATGCACAGATCATCCAAGGGCCAACTTAGGATTCAAACTACTACTACTGACACTAATTAAGAGCCTCATAATAGGACGAGCTCAACAACTATAAAGAACAGACACAAGACACAAAAACAGACTGAACAAAAAGCAAATAAAGCAGTTTTGGAGTTTTCCTGAAATGGAAATCTGTTGTTCTTGTTGCCTTGTTGCTTTGCCTGGATGTGTTGCTGCTCCTTGGGACTCCCTACTCTTATTAGAACATAGATAAGACCTACCTTGGACGAGGACAAGTTGACTTAAACAAAAGGAAACCACAAACTGCCTTGTACTTTCTCTGTTTTTAATGGGTTTGTTGGACTCTAACTTGAGGTGTCTGTTTCATGGGTTTTTACTAGACTTCAAAAGGATTTGTCCTAGACAAACTTGTAGCTTAGTGGGTTGGCTTGATGGTAGGCCATGGTGGGAGTGGTTGGGATGCTCTGGTGTACCTCCTAGATACAGGGTTTGTGAATTGGTCTGTCTGAGCCTGAAGGGTTTTGTTTCTGTCTTGTGTGGGTAATGTGGGTTGTGTTGGGGTTTGGGATGGGTTGTTGAGTCTTGGACTGTCTCCCTCACTGTTGTAGCTTGGCATGGCTTGGTCTTGGCTTGTCATAGCTTGTTGTTTGGACCTTGTAACTCTAGCTTCTATCTGAGGGGTCATTGGGGTTAGGCTTGCCTTGTTTGTGGCTTGATCATCAAGGCCCCTTGGGTGAGCTCCTGCTGCAGCCTCCCCAGGTTGAAAAGGGCTTGACCTCAAGCCTGTGTCTTCTTCTCCCTCAGAGTCTTCAAAGAAAGGACTAAGATCTCCAACATTGAATGTCCCATGGACTGCATACTCTCCTGGTAGATCAATTTTGTAGGCATTGGGACCTATCTTCTCTATGACTTGAAAAGGACCATCTGCTCTTGGCTCTAGCTTGTTCTTTCTCTTGGAAGGGAACCTTTCTTTCCTTAGGTTGATCCATACTAGATCTCCTGGTGCAAAGTCTTTCTTGGTCTTAGGAACCTTGGCATTCTTCTTGTACAGATCATTAGCTTTCTCAATTTGTTTCCTGACTGATTCATGGAGTTTTAACATTTGTTCCACCCTCTTCTTGGCATCATAGTGGACTTCTGACCTGCACACATTAGACAAACTCAAAGGCATTAAGGGGTTAGTACCATAGACCACTTCAAAGGGGGAGTGGCCTGTGGCTGCTGATGGAGCTCTATTGAAAGAGAACTCTGCTTGAGCCAACTTCAAGTCCCAATCCTTGAGAGATTTGCTGACTATACACCTCAAGATTCTTCCCAAGGTCTTGTTAGTCACCTCAGTTTGGCCATCAGTTTGAGGGTGATGGGAGGTACTAAACAATAACCTAGTGTTAAGCAGTTTCCACAATGTCCTCCAGAAATGGCTCATAAACTTTGTGTCTCTGTCAGACACAATGGTCCTTGGAACTCCATGTAACCTCACCACCTCATCAAGGTATAGCTCTGCTACACTCACAGCATCCTCAGTCTTCTTGCATGCAATGAAATGTGCCATCTTACTGAACCTATCCACAACCACCATGATAGAATCCTTCCCTCTTGCTGTCCTAGGCAATGCCATTATGAAATCCATACTAACATCCTCCCAAGGCCTACATGGGACTGGTAGGGGAGTGTAAGGTCCTGCTTGGAAAGAACTCTTGGCCTTTTGACAAACTCCACACCTTCTGAGCACTATTTGAACTTCTCTCATCATCTTAGGCCAGTGGAATTGATCTTGTAGTATGTCCACAGTTTTCTGAACCCCAAAGTGTCCTCCAAGGCCACTCCCATGTACCTCCTTGATCAATAGGTTCCTATAAGATCCTCTGGGAACACACAGCTTGTTTCCTTTAAACAAGAATCCATTTTGCAAAGTGTAGGGTGAGTCAATGGTTCTTGTTCCCTCTTTCTGTGCTAACCAATCTTCTGCAAAGTCTGGATCTTCTTGATACATGTCCTTCATAAACTCAAAGCCAAGAACCCTTTGCTCCATAGTTGATAGCAGAGTGTACCTCCTAGACAATGCATCAGCCACCACATTTTGGTTGCCCTCTTTGTACTTGCTAGAAAAGGTGAATGACTGAAGGAACTCCACCCACTTAGCATGTCTGTGACTGAGCTTATGCTGGCCTCCTATGTACTTCAATGCCTGATGATCAGAGTGTAAGACAAAAGGTTTGGGCTTCAGGTAATGACTCCAATGCCTCAGAGCTCTGACAAGAGCATAGAACTCTTTATCATATGTAGAATAGTTTAGCTGGGCACCACTTAGCTTTTCACTAAAGTAGGCTACAGGTTTCTTCTCTTGGATGAGGACAGCTCCAATTCCCACTCCACTTGCATCACATTCAACCTCAAATAGGCAATCAAAGTTTGGCAATCTTAGGATAGTTGCACTGCACAAGAGCTTCTTCATGTGTTTGAAAGCCTGTAAAGCATTCTCAGTCCAAGTGAACTCTCCCTTCTTCATGCACTCAGTGAGAGGTGCTGCAATGGTGCTAAAGTCCTTTATGAATCTTCTGTAGAAGGATGCTAAGCCATGGAATCCCCTTACTTCTGTAATACTCCTAGGGATAGGCCAAGACTGGACTGCCATGATCTTGTCTTGATCAACTGAAATGCCTCTACCAGATACCACATATCCTAGAAACTTGACTTCCTCAGTCATGAAGGTGCACTTCTCAAGCTTTCCAAAGAGCTTGCTCTCCTTAAGTATTTCAAACACAGCCTCAAGATGCCTCAAATGATCATCCTTGCTCTTGCTGTAGATGAGGATATCATCAAAGTATACCACCACAAAGCTCCCTAGGCAAGGCCTAAGCACCTCTGTCATCAACCTCATGAAGGTACTTGGGGCATTTGACAGGCCAAAGGGCATGACAAGCCACTCATAAAGGCCATGCTTTGTTTTGAAGGCTGTCTTCCACTCATCTCCTTCTCTGATCCTCAATTGATGGTAACCTTGCCTAAAGTCAATCTTAGAAAAGAACCTTGAGCCACTTAGCTCATCCAACATGTCATCAAGCCTAGGTATAGGGAACCTATACTTGACTGTGATGTTGTTGATAGCCCTGCTATCTATTCACATCCTCCAAGTCCCATCCTTCTTAGGAACCAACAATGCAGGCACAGCACAAGGGCTTAATGACTCCCTTACAAACCCTTTACTCATCAACTCTCCAACTTGCTTTTGTAGCTCTTGTGTAGCCTTAGGATCACATCTGTAGGCTGGTCTATTAGGTAGTACAGACCCTGACACAAGGTCTATTTGGTGTTCAATCCCTCTCAAAGGGGGTAAGCCATCAGGAAGTTCCTCTGGAAACACTTCCTTGAACTGATCAATGAGGGGCTTAACATCTGCATGGATCACCTTAGACTCCTCTTCCTGAACTTCTTTTGATAGCAGCATTACTATAGGTTGCTCCTCACTACACTCCTTGACCATTGCTGACTCAGATAGAAATACAACTCCACTAAAATCCTCAGCCATACTTGGACTTCCATAGCTCTTCTGGTGTGGTGGCAGGGGGGCTAATGTCACCTTCCTGCTCCCATGCTTGAAAGAATAGGTATTGCTTCTTCCTTGGTGTATGGAGCTTTTATCAAACTCCCATGGCCTTCCTAATAGCAAGTGACAGGCATCCATTGGAACCACATCACACAATACTTCATCCTTGTACACACTTCCAATGGAGAAAGGGACCATGCATTGCTTATCCACCTTAACCTTTGCTCCCTTACTCAGCCATCTCAACTTATAGGGTGAGGGTGATCTTGAGTGCTCAACTTCAGCTTATCAACCATAGTAACAGAAGCCACATTGGTACAACTACCTCCATCTATAATAAGGTTACAAACCCTCCCTTGTATGGTACATCTGCTCCTGAAAATGAGGGACCTTTGATCCTCCTCCAAAGGTATCTGTTGTGAATGCATTACTCTCCATAGGACCAAGCTGTGGCCTGTGTCATGGAGTGCCACTATTGCCTCCTGACTAGACTCTTCTTCCTCACTCACCACTTCTTCAACCTCAGGCTCATCCCTTTCATACTCAACTAGACCTTCTTTCTCCCAAGCCTCAACCTCCATTATAGTTAAGGTCTTCTTAGAAGGGCAATCCTTCCTGAAATGTCCATAGCCTTGACATTGGAAGCACCTAATTCTGTTCTCAGTCAATGAAGTGCTTGGCTTTTGACCCATGATGCCCTTACCCTTGTCTAAGATAGGTGGGGGTGCTGTCTTAGGGGTATCCATGGTCTAAACCCACTATAAGGTCTGGTTTGAAAAGGCCTAACAGGTTTTGGTGTAGCAGGCTTAGTCTTCCCTATCTTCTCAATTCTCAGAGATAGGTTGACAACATCATCAAATGACCACAGAGGTTGTATCCTAACCTTGTTAGCAATGTTCTTATCTAGACCCTCTAAGTACCTAGCAATCCTTTGCTCAGGTTTCTCATTTATATCACATTGTAAGGTGAGTTGTTCAAACTCCCTCAGATAAGATTCAACAGGTTTGTCTCCTTGTTTCAACTTAGATAACTTGATAAACAGATCCTGGGTGTAATCCTTAGCAACAAATTTGTCTAACAGTTTCTTTTTCAGTTTAGTCCAAGACTTGATGGGTTCCTTACCCTCCCTAGCCCTTAACCCTTTCATAGTCTCATACCAAAGGGAAGCATACCCTTTCAGTTTAAGGATGGCTACTTTAAAAGACTTGGAATCATTGTATCCCTTGTACTCAAAGATCCTTTCTACTTCTCTAAGCCATTCTAACAAGTCATCAGGATTAAGACTACCAGAAAACTCAGGGATATCTACCTTAAGATGCTTGTCTGTGTTCCTGTGGATGGAAGCTCTGCTTCTTGTTGAGTCATCTGAGTCTGGGTACTCCTCATCATCAGGTGGCCTTCCTCTGCCTCCTCCTTGGCCTCTTCCACGTCCTCTACCTCTCCCTCCAGCAAGCAAATGGTTGCCTATAACTTGGTCCAAGGTTCTGGTTAGGGTGGTTACAATCCCAGCCAGATCCTCCATCCTTGCTTCTACTCCTGCTAGTCTCTCTTCACTCATTGGGCTATTTTTGTGTTTTTAAATGTAGTTAGGAAAATGAACTCACTAAGACTCTCAACCAAAGCTCTGATAACCAATTTGGAGTGTAAACTACTAAGGTTCACAAGTTTTAAGTAAGCTTGATGAACTTGATTCAAACTGAGAACAAAACAAGTGACAAGGGATATTGTTTTAGGGATATTGAGTTGTTTAACTGAAAGACTCAGGGGATATGACTTAGAGACAATCCTCTACAGCAAGGCACAAGAGAAAAGGACTCAAAGACTGGATTTAGAGATAGTTTTCAAGTATTACAGCAAAGCACAAACACTCTAAACTAAACTCAACAGCAAGTAAGTTAACCACAGCAAAGCACAGGTATAACTTGACTCACAATACAAGGCACTGATCAAACACCTTGGAGATGTATCAGGCTTGCTTCAAACTACAGCTCTTAGCACAAGTTTGATAACATTGAGTGATTTCTCAAAGTTTAATTCATTCATTCATCAAAAGTCTGCTCAAACAAACATACAAGACCTCTTTATATAGAGGGGCTGATAACTTGTGAGCCATTGGATGCACAGATCATCCAAGGGCCAACTTAGGATTCAAACTACTACTACTGACACTAATTAAGAGCCTCATAATAGGACAAGCTCAACAACTATAAAGAACAGACACAAGACACAAAAAACAGACTGAACAAAAAGCAAATAAAGCAGTTTTGGAGTTTTCCTGAAATGGAAATTTGTTGTTCTTGTTGCCTTGTTGCTTTGCCTGGATGTGTTGCTGCTCCTTGGGACTCCCTACTCTATTTAGAACAGAGATAAGACCTGCCTTGGACGAGGACAAGTTGACTTAAACAAAGGAAACCACAAACTGCCTTGTACTTTCTCTGTTTTTAATGGGTTTGCTGGACTCTAACTTGGGGTGTCTGTTTCATGGGTTTTTACTAGACTTCAAAAGGATTTGTCCTAGACAAACTTGTAGCTTAGTGGGTTGGCTTGATGGTAGGCCATGGTGGGGGTGGTTGGGATGCTCTGGTGTACCTCCTAGATACAGGGTTTGTGAATTGGTCTGTCTGAGCCTGAAGGGTTTTGTTTCTGTCTTGTATGGGTAATGTGGGTTGTGTTGGGGCTTGGCATGGGTTGTTGAGTCTTGGACTGCCTCCCTCACTGTTGTAGCTTGGCATGGCTTGGTCTTGGCTTGTCATATCTTGTTGTTTGGACCTTGTAACTCTAGCTTCCATCTGAGGGGTCATTGGGGTTAGGCTTGCCTTGTTTGGGGCTTGATCATCAAGGCCCCTTGGGTGAGCTCCTGCTGCATAATGTCTTACTTATTATCTTGTTAATAATAAGCTAAGATTATTGGGGTTTAATCTTGGGTGCAACAAGAAGGAGACCTTCTACTTTGGAGGTTGTTTTATGGAGGATCATCTACTAATTACATGCTCAAGAACAATAAGAAGGAGTTCTTATTGTGCCCTTATTAACCGAAAAATCTCAATGTAAGGATGTTTTCGTCTTATCTTTTCTTTTATGCTTTTATATTTGCATGCATGATAACTAGATCCTAAATTATTAAGTTAATGTAATTTAATGAACTAATTAGAGGAGTCTAATTAGAGGTCTAGGACTTTCATGAGATTCATTAAATCAACAAAAATACCTACAACCACAAACATTAGTAACTTGATTGTATATTTGACAAGCTTCAAATCTTCTACCTGAGTTATCTTTTGTCCAAGAAGTGACCTTACCGCAGCATCACAACTACAACGAGATTTTGAGTGGGAGTTAGAGATTGACATTGATTTTACAGTAAATAAAGGGAGAGAGGGGAAAAGATGGAGGAATTGCAGATAGATAGATAGAGAGAGAGAGAGGGAGGAGGGGGTTATTAAGTGAGATGAAGAAAAATATTAAGACAAAAGAAACAGGGGCAAAATGGGAAGAAAATTACAAGAAAATTGAATCTTGCCATAAAATTAGTCTAATTATGACTTCAGTTGGGTCTTGGTAGCAATTTTTGATCAAAACTCTCTTATAAGGGAGTAATTTTGAAATTTTGTTTTAAAAGGGAGTAAGTTTGAAAAAGTGGTATATAAAAAGGAGTAATTTTGAATTTTTCCTAAATAAAAGCTTGACAGTACATAATACCATTCAGCGAAACATAACAACATTTGTCCTTTATTGAAATATCAAAACCTTTCATGTCCAAACAAGAAACGAAATAATATTCCTGCTAAGGGCGGGTACATGATAACAATTACCTAATTCAAGAATTAAGCCACTTGTCAACTCTAAATAAAATGTTCCTACAGCTAAGGCAACAACTTTTGCTCCATTTCCCACGCGCAGGTCCACTTCACCTTTTGCCAATGCTCTAGCGTTTCCCAGACCCTGTACATTACAGCAGATATGAGAACCACATCCGGTATCAAATACCCATGATGTAGAGCAACGAGTAGTAACATTTACTTCAATAACATTAATACCTGAAGATGTGGAAGTACCATTCCTCTTCTTCTTGTCCTCCATGTATTTGGCACAACTCCTCTTCCAATGCCCCTTTTCATTACGGTAATGACAAAGGTCCTCATCACTTTTCTTAACAACAGGCAATTTTTCAGTATTAGGCTTAGGATCAGCCTTAGTAATGGTCAAACCAGTTACCTTAGCCTTTCCTTTACCCTTACCCTTATATTTAAAGCTCTTCCCCTTCTGTACCATTAGTACTTCAGGAGTAGGAGTCTTTCTGATGTTTGGCTCTGCAGTCTTAAGCATTCCGTACAACTCTCGCAGTGATCTTTGCAGCTCATGCATGTTATAGTTCATCACAAAATCTTTATAGACAGGTGGCAGAGAATGAACTACAATATCTATCGCCAACTATTGGCTAATCCCAGCATCTAGCCTCTCTAGGTTATCAAAATAACCTATCAACTTCATCACATGGGGGCTGACAGGGTCTTTATCACCCATTTTTCAATCAAATATTGCCTTGACAGTATTATATCTCTCAGTTCTAGCCTGCTCATGAAACATCGCTTTCAGGTTATTGATCATATCAAAAGCAGAATCCATGTTTTCATATTGCTTCTGAAGCTCAGAATTCATGGTAGCTAGCATGAGACAGCAGACATCAGTGTTGTCACTTTCGTGCTGAGTATATGTCATCTTAATGGCATTATCAGCATCGGAATCGGACTCGTCAGGATACTCCTTCTTAAGGACGTACTCCTTCCTCTCCTATTTGAGAACAATTCTCAAGGAGCGATACCATTCCAGGAAATTTGAACCATTCAATTTTTCCTTTTCCAGTACGGATCGTAGTGAAAATGAATTTGTACATATCTACAGCAGAAAATATGCAAACTATTAAAATGCTGAAAAATAACAAAATATCTTAAAACAATTTTAGGAAAAATATCATACACACAACCCTCATGTATGCAAAATATTCCAGATCCCAAGTATTTTGTGATTTGAGTGAGCTTTGGCTCATCGCCCATACCACAAACGCAGAGTTAGACATCACCATGTCAATCATATCACCATATGACTCCCAGTTTGTTAGTTGGTCATCATATGAATACTCAATCTTTGCCTGAAAGCCTAAGTTCGACTTGATATCTATCTTAAGCGAACCAAACTAAACCGCATAGGCAACCGTTACCCATCTACTCAACTCACATAATCAGCAAAGCACTGCTTTGCCAGTCACTTTAACTAACGATGCAAACTTATTGTAGTGGTTAGTTATGGAAAAGCATGCTTAATATTCCAGAGGGATTTAATGCAATATGCATGGGTCTTAAACATGGCTCTAGGTCACTAATGGGGAAAAGGGACCTAACCATTCTAACCATACAAGTCTCAAAACAGGAATTATTCATACATCATATGTCAAAATAAATTCATATGTTTTAAAATAGTATGTTTAAATTTAAAACCCAAAATAATTCATAATTACCATGCAATTTAGACTAACACACAACCAAAACCAAGTTAAACCAAACGATTTTCATACAAAATCAATGGGTTTTTAATACAACCGAGTCCCCCCGAATACCATATGACCGGTCCCAACTGGTCTTGGCATGCCCAACTCGGAACCAAAAAGAAAATAGTGGAACCAACTTGTTTCAATGAAAAACCGAGGGCATAAAATGCAAATTCGCGATATAATGTTAAACAGATTGGTTCATCATTAAATAAACCGCTTTATAAAATGTTAAATTGGTTCCCTAACAATTAGGGCCTGATTTACTAGGAACCAGTCTGAAAAACACAAAAACTAGATCAAATCTAGCCAAAACAATTTCGACAATCATTATCACCCTAAACCAATTAGTTCAATCCTGTAAACCAATTATCCAAGCAACGATTTGCAATTCCTTTTTAATGGTTTTGGTCTCCCTTCATCTTAATTCATTTGAATCTCGCCTTAATCATATTAGGGCTCATCATTAATAATGAAAAAGCATCTTAGGGTTTTAGAAAGCGATTTTAGGGTGATTATACACTAATTCAAAATTAGGGTTTGTAAAAAAAATCAATTTCATAATTAAATTCGCAAATTTAAACTATCGTAAACATGTTTCTAACGGATCAACAAAAGACATATTCATCATATCAATTGAATCTCTCATAACCAATTATGAGGCCAGATTCAAGCCGATTTGAATAATACTATGCAATACCGCTCTGATACCACTGAAGGGTTTTGAACACCCTTTGAGCGCGAATCAATTGCAAGTATTAAACAAAGGAACATAATAAACAAGATGAATCGTTACATACCTTCTAGCGCAGCGGGAGAATAATATAAGAAATATGAATATTGCACCCCAGACGAATAATAAGCACCCCAGATGTGATGCCTCTACCGGTATCCACACAGGTACTATACCACGCCTTGTATGCTAGTACTTGAAGGGAAGAAAGACAACCTTGAGAAAACTCATTTTCTCTCTTGTATATCTCTCTCTATATGGTTTCTTATGAATAGAATGAATATGTTTGTCATACAAACCTCTTCTTATATCATTGGGAGAAACTAGGTTACTTTCCTAAAACCCTACCTGGAAGCGCAGTTGGGCCTAATCAATAACAGGGCCCTATTAGTCTTATTATAACACCGTCTTATAATTATACTAATTATGTACCTTTTGTGTGTGACCCAATAGGTCCACTTAAGTCTACTAGACACGTAAACTATTTACGTGTCAAACCGACATTAGCCTCTAGCAAGGCATATCGACTACATAGACCCAAGCAGGTTAATTCGTATAGGACAGTGGACATAACTCCTTCAAAAGGCTCTTATACAACAAATTCAAAGTCCCTTTATTAGTAACCGCCACTGGATAGATCATAGTCTTATTACTTTCAAAAAGTAAAATTTTAAGTACCAGCCTCAAACCTTTGACGACTTAAGAACATTTTCTCTTGTCTTCTTATTCAAAAATCAGTTTGTGGCAAATTTTCTCCCACTCTATCCTTTTATAAATACACTTATTTTGTAGAAGGATAGCACCATGAGGCACAAACAGTTTTGTTCTCTAGGTTTGAATGAGTAAAATTCTTGCAAGGATAGATTCATGAGCTTTGTTCCTTAGCCACAAAAAACCTTGAGCGATCTATAGTAGACTTATTTGTTTAGACTTTGTATTATAGCTTTTCAATAGACTTGTTCTATATTTAAGCTAAATACATTGATCTATATCCATGTCTTTGAACAAAGTTAGGGTTCTTATCCCTTCCATTACTCGTATGGAGTCATATTGGCGTTTTAAAATCTTATCTTAGGGCTTGTATGGATTATAAATCTCCATGTGTGAGGTTGTTAACTCGTTTTGACTTATGCAATTGATCTTTCTTATTTCAAATAAGTTGTGATGTTTATTCACAATCCCAAAGTGAGAATCCCATTCTCAACTTTGGTTACTTATAATGATCCAATCATTATATCTCTCATAAGATCAATTAGTCTTTATACTTTTTGTTTTATGATACTAATATTGTATGATGAAAAGTTTAAGAACATAAAATTAAATTTCATAGATAAAATGACTTGAGTTGAAAGTCAAGTCATCTAAATTAAAGTACAATCATTGTCTTCAAATGGGAATTCAAAATAGTTCAAAAACCAACAACCATAATACAATAATAAAATAGAAGACAAATAGCAAAATATCGCCAAGTAAATCATAAGTCTTCTCTACGTGGTTGCTACCCTAGCTTCCTTGTAGATCTTCTTAAGCTTGTTTTGCTTTGTCCTTCTTCTCATGCCCTAAATTCAATCAGAAAAGGCAGTGAGAATCACAACTTGTATCAAAATACCAAAGTTTAGATATAAAATCAATAATTTAAATATTGGGAAGAACTAAACAGACTGGAAGAACTCGTCCAGCTTTCATGTCTCCCAAGTATTTGGAACAATTACGCATCCAATTGCCCATCCCATTACAATAATGACACTTATCTTCGGTCGCGGCTCCCTTTTTCACTTTGGAAGAGCTATTCCCAATAGCTTTTCCCTTGCTCTTATAGGAGGGAGTGGGCTTGTTCCCCTTGATTCCACTTTTCTTGAACTTCGCCTTGCTCTTAACGTTGATGTTCAAAACATCTTTGCTTGAACTTGCTTGAAAGCCCATGTCACGTACGTCTTGCACAAGCATCTTGTGCAATTCATGAACCGTGACGGTGGCATTTTGCATGTTGAATTACACCCTAAAGTTGACAAACCCTTAGATCCGACTTAGGGAGTGAAGTATGCGGTCAATGATAAGTAGCTCAGGAATCGTTATTCCTTGCTCCTTGAGCACCTCAACGTACTCAATCATCTTGAGCACGTGAGGGCTAACATTATGACCCTCCTTGATATTGAGGTCGAAGTATTGGGATGCGGCTTCATATTGGACTATTCTTGGAACTCCTGAAAAAATGGTCACGAGCTTAGAGTATATCTCATAAGCAAATTTCATCTTAATGGCATTCCTTTGAAGCTCGCCATCCATCGAGAAGATCAAGACATTCTTGATCGCGACCGACTCTTTTTGGCAGGCCTCATAGGCCTCCCTTACAGAGTTCGATGACCTCACATTAGGAGCGGTGGGAGGTGCCTTGGTGAGGTAACTAAGCTTACTATCACCTTCGGTGGCTAGGCAAAGTTGCCCATTCCAATCCGCGAAATTTGAACCATTCTTTTTTAGTTTGCATCGCTCCATGAAGAATCTTAGCCATGATACGGTGGTGAGTTGTGGTGTGGGAGGTCGTGCCTCGTTATCGTTTCTCGACATTGTGAATTAAACAAGTTTGACTACAAAATAGGAGATAAAGGAAATGTCAACATTTATCGTTTTAAACACTTGTAATCATTTTAATCAAGTTGAGCATTTATATAATAACCTCTACCCAATTATACAAATGATTCCAAGACCCAAATTCTACATCAACTTGGGTTTATGTGAGCCACGGACTCCATGACCTTTATTAATATACTCCCTCCTATTGTCAATAACATTCCCCATTTCTATTTTCGTCTATTCACAATACTTTCCCTATTTCCTTTTTTGGGAAGTGTTTGTGTGGTCCAAATTTAATTGTATGGTGGGGTAGGGTATTTGTGTGGTCCAAATTTAATTATATGGTGGGCTAGTTTAATTTCTTAATTTTTGTGTTAAAGTGAAAGGGGAAGGTTATTGAGAATAGGAGGGAGTAATTTGGTGGGTTAACTCTTTAACCGATTCTACAACTAGAATTCTTGGTCGATGAAATATATTTATTACCATCTTTAGCCCAGAACACATGGGCCATGGACCCTAATCTTTCCGTTGAGAACAACCAAATTTCGATGTAATAACAATTTATTACCCCACTTACCCAACCTAAAAAGGAAGCACCTCGGTGAGCCGAGCCTACCACCTAATGAAATTGGGATTCATGGGTTCTACTATTTGTCAAGGCTCAAACTCAATTAATAATATAGAGGTCAAGTCAATATATGTTCTATCTCCTTTAAATGAACTAAATGGGTTATCTATCGATAATTATAATTGACGTGGTCGATTACTCGATAAAAATGCATGTGTGATTTATATGGCGATTTGGCATACATGTAACATATAAATAAAATGCAAGCATAAAATAAATTCCTAGTATGGCCTTCCTATAAATATAAAATCAAATAATCTATTTACAAATTCGGAAACCAACTCCTTTGGTCCCTTGAACTTCATGTACACGCCTCCCAAGGACACCGTCTTTTTCATAAAGCCTTTCGGAATGGCTCCGTCTTTAGGAAACTCCGGAATTACAAATAATTACAAAATGTATAATAAAATTAAAAGACTTTCCTATTATACATATGTACAAATTAAATATTACAATAAAAGTGATACGAGATCACAAAATATTACAATCGAATCAATATTCCTTTACATTACGGGTAATATCGATTAAAACTAAGCCCATACTAAGACAAATTACATAATTCAAAATTACATAAATCCAAAAATGACATTCATTCATTCAAAATGCAGCATAATTATATGTAAAACTCATGCAATATAATGTGTCAAATCGCCCTAATAAAACTTATATCATATATTGCCCGGTTTATGAAAATGCGTGATAATAACCAATTAAAATCACAAATTAATACTTAAATCAAATTTAAGTCCAAGCTAATTATCCTAACTGCTTTAGGACTCAAAAATTAGTCTCCACTAATTATTTGACAATAATTCAACTCGATTTTGCATTATTGCTCATTTTTACCCTTACTAACATAACATTTATGCAATAATTCCAAATTTAATTACAATAGTTTATAAATTTGAAAATTAAAATTTTGAATATTCTGGAACATTTCCAGGAACATCATCATGTCAAAATATTGGTCAAAAAAATTTGAATCCTTTTATAGAAAAATATAGTTTCATTTAATCGATTTTATCAAATAAAATACTAAAAATATATCTGATATGTAAAATATAAATGCAACATATAATAATGTTCTCACACCATAAAATTTGTTTTAGCTATTTATGCTAAAATAAACACTATTTATGACCTTTTAACCATTAAAATTCATAAATCATGCAAAATAAATCATATTTATCTCAAACTTTACATACAGTAGGGAAAATATGCATGTGATATCATACTAAAATTTCATGGTCAGATTCAAAATACAACTATTTTTAGTAAATAAAGGTTCATTTAATTCATTAAAACTAGTTTTAAACCCGTACAAGTTGCACGGGTTGCAGTTTTAAATTCTGTAATTACTATGATTTTTGTATAACATGGTTCTTCAATAAGCAAAAAATATATTTTTGTAAATGGGCTAGTGTAATATGTCGTCTACATACATCTATTTTACATTTCAATATAGGTAAATTCATATTTCATAATATGGCCCCAATTTATGAATATATTATAGTTATACCTGTCAAAACGTAACCCGTCTTCATAAACCCGACCTTGCCCGATATTTTAGGGTTAAAGACCCATTAATCTTGACTCATAACTCAATTAACCCGAACGTGAAATGACCCATTATTTTAGGGTTAACACTTGACTTGACACGGGCTACTCAACCCGTTATTATTGCAAATGTATGTTGTTTAAACATTTTTATTGTAACACCCGCAATTGTACCCTATTTTTCTAGTAAAAATATTTTACGGATACTTTTCAGCGAAATTTAGTTTTTGTTTAGAATTTAATTTACCGTGTCGAATTTAGAATTTCCTAGTTCGTATTTGGATTTTTCGCGAAATTTCAAGTGAATTCCGTCTTAAGTCGTCTTTGACTTTTTCTTGACTTTTTCCTCATACTCCCTCATACTCTCCCTTAACCTAATTCATACTCACACAACTCAAACTTTCTTCCGTACTAAGAAAACCCCATCAAAACCTAGCTTCCATAATCATCCAATCTTAGAATCGTCATAACTCGCTCATTTCTTGCTCAAATTCACGTAAGTTCGTCTTATTCTTCCCCTCTTAGCTTCCTCTATCCCTATTGATAATAAAATTACCGTCTTTCTCGCTTTTCAAACTTTCCGTCTTTCTCAAGGTGAAGAATATTCATCTTTTATTAACTATTTGTAGGTGGTGACCTCCAAGATCCCGACAAAGACAACTTCTTGATTGAAGAGGACCTTGACGCGGAGTGAAGACGCATAAAGGTAACGGTGAAGGGTTACTCGATATCATTTACGTGTTTTATGTGTTTTCTATGTTAGTAATCGTATTTAGATTAGGATTAGTAATCATAGGAATTGTGTTGTTGATGATGGTTGTTGTTAGTTGTTAATTGATATGAGAATTGATGGTTTGTGATGATAAATGAGGATTTTTGTTCATAACATGTTGAGATTTGATCGTGCCTGAGTCCCGTGTAGGACGCTGGCAGCGTTCTTGGACGCTGGCAGCGTCGTGGGGCGCTGGCAGCGTTACTCGCTGCCGACTGCAGTTTTCCTGCACTGACCCCTTTTCGTAAAATGATAATATCTCCTTTGTTACTTGCTTTTTTTGGGCTTGTGATATCCCGTTGGAACCGTAAGAGGATAAGCTATCACCTCCATTTGGAATTTCTGCATTTCCATGTCTAGAACTCTAGTTATGACCGTTTGAAGTGGACCCTTGGTTTAGTTGGTTTCCAAACAACGTTATTTTGGAGAGGGGATCTATGTTTCTTATTTATTATGCTTCATAAACTTGTTCTAATGCTTATGTATCATGTATTGATTCATTTTTATCATAGTTCAATTTATATAATTTCCTATTCTCATGTTTTGTGACGGTTTTTGGTATGTCCCACTTTGAGTCGGTTTTTACAAATGTTACGGTTTGAGCACTATTTTGTTATGTGCTTTGTACTCTCATTCCCTTGGCTACCTCCACGTTCGTAAGGCTGGAATGTTGGAACGGGGATGTATCCTACTGCTTAATTGCATGTGTTAGTGGGCATACGACGACGTTGTTGGGAGGCGAACGCATTGCGTTGATCGACCCGGCCGTCAAGTGTTGTGTACTTGCAAGGTGGTGTCATTTGCATGTAGCGTACCGCTTGTTATGAGGCTTTTGCTCTTTTCCGCCTCTTTCGTGAATTGATCTACCGAATTTGGGGTACTCGGCGTCTATGATTGACCGAGTCTTGGATGCGAAATGTTTATCGCATGTCGAATCGGAACACGTTTATTCCGAGAATCTGGCCAGGTTTAGACTAGGACCGTATTATTATCGTCGTGCTACCAGGAGGAAATTAGTCTACATATACGAAATGTAGCATCGTGTATGCATTCAGGGAAATGTTTATCCCGTGGATGCCTTTTAATCATCCTTGCCATGTACACAGTGCTAGTGCATTTCATTTACCGTGAGAGATGTCGTCATTGTGTCGTTATGTTTGGATGAATGATTATATGATTGATCATTGGATGAGTTGGCATGGTTTGTTTGTCGAGTCTCAATCTTATCAAACTTATACCGCTAACGGTGAGATGTAAGCCCTAGTGAGCGTATTCGGTTGCCTAAGAGTGTCTTCCCCGAGTCTTTGTATCACATGATGGATTCCGATTTATATTCCATATGCTCTTATCATTAAATATTGAATTGCCTATCTATCCTTATCGTATTTCACATGTATATCTATATATGCATGCTTCTATTTTGTATTTCCTTTTATGTACATTTAATGTGATATGGCTGGGAGAACCCGGAGTTACTCCCCACTGATTGTGGCGTTCATGTTTTTCATGGATGAACAAGTTGCTTGCATGGATGGCTTTTTGCTTGATATTTTGGGTTCAGGTGTGAGCTAGCGGGCGTTGTCCCTGGATTGAAACACCTCTAGACGACTTTAGCTAGTTTGCTAAACACTTTGACATTTATAACATTTTGAGAGACTCCGTCTCTTTGTTGTATTTCGTACTTTAGTTTGTAATATTTGACACTCCTCGTATACTTCTACTTGCATGTATAAAAGTTTTTAAAATACCGTATTTCCGCTAATTAATTCGCATGCTTGTATGTTTTTATTTTCCGCATTCGCGAGGGTTGTCACAGTAGGTATCAGAGCTTTATTGCTCCCGACGCACACACGTGAACCCTAACTTAAACTACTTGACCTTGAAATAATAAATGAGAGATGGGTAGAAGTTAAGGACTTTACTTGGTAGTCTATTTGTTTATGCTAATTGATAGGAATAACTTAATTTGTTTTTGTTTCTTATGAAGATGGTTAGACCACGACTAGTTGAGAATGTTATGTTGGAAGCTCTCACTCACACTACTACAAAAACAGGAAATGACAACGGTTAAAAACCGTTGTAATATTAAAAAGCGGACGTTGTTAAAGCCTCCGTTGTTAAAGGTTTTAACAACGGTTCCGATTTAATGAAATTACCGTTGTGAATAGTTTTAACAACGGTACAAAGTCGTTGTTATTACTAGATAACTGTTGTTAAAACGTGTGAATAATTATGGTGGGAAAGATACGAGAACGGTTCTATTAAATGAAACCGTTGTTAAAGGTATGAATAGTTTTGGTGGGAAATATTATAACAACGCTATTGTTTTTTTAAACCCGTTGTGAATATAGTTAATTACAACGGAGTATAATAAAGAAGCCGTTGTGGAAAGTTTTATTAACAACAGGTATTTTAGAATACACCGTTGTTAAAGGTATGATAAGTTTTGGTGGGAAATATGTTACAACGCTTTTAATGAATTTTGAAAAACCGTTGTTATTATTTTTATTATTGTTTTTGAAAAAATTGTAATTTGTTCCCCTGCCACCAGTGAAAATCCTGCATAAATCAGCAGCAGTAGCAGCAGCACTCATAAACCAATTTCAGAAGCAGCAAAATGATATATCTATATATAAATCAGAGCAATTCATGTACAGGGCAATTCATGTACAGCAGCAGCAAGATGATATATACAACCAAAATGATCTCTTTCAGAGCAATTCATACTTACAACTTGCTCTAATTAATGACTTCTACAAATTAAAGTTCCCTATCTGCTTCCAAAATAATCTAAGTTTCATTTATTTTTTCTTAACATAATGTTCATGGAGGTATTTGCCCCACAAGTCCCTTACCTCGTCTATATTGTGCTTAGTGTACTCAGGGACATGTGGCGTGTTGATTAAATACTGCGGATAAAACAAATAAAAGACATCGATCAGTAGGGTAACAACAGTATAGGCATACATAATTAGCAACATCGATCATATATATATAGCAGAAAAGATATCAGCTCTAATGAAAAAAAAGTAAATAATAGCTACATTAAACTACTAACTCTTTCTGGAATGTTGATATATCTTCGCCTAATAATCTCCAACATGAAACGACAAACGTAGTATCCACATTGGATGCTATCCGGCTGTTTAGGGACCTATTATTACATAATAAACGAAGAGACGAGAAGGCAATTACCAATTAGTTTAATGCTTAATTAAAAAAAACAGATGTATATGCGTAATTAGTTTAATGCACTTAATTATTAAGGTATTGTATTTGCGCGTACGTACCCCTGTTATCGTAATAAAAGTAGGGCCATCATCAGAATATTCTGTCGGTTGATCGCCGGTTGTTGCTCTTTTCTTCTCAAAGGCCCTTTAAAAAAGGAACGAGGCCGAAAGTCACATAAACTTACTTAATAATAATAAATGAAACTTAATATTATGTGCCAAATCATCATCAGTATTATAAACTTACTTAATAATCAACTTCTTAAAGGTCTCGGATGGTTGTCTATGCAAAGAGTCCAACCAAAATACTTTCTTCATGGTCGGATTGATCGCTGCTAGCACCCAATGTCTCCTAGATCGAGAGACACATCATTATTAACAAGCACAACATGCATCATAACCAGACATATAAAAATGCAATTGTATTTGGAATCGTAATATTAATTATATATTACCCGACTTCATTATAAGGGGCAAAAATGAGCTTATTGTTTTTCGCCAATTCCCCAGCAATATAATCTACACGTTCTTCATACGAAAACATCCCGATATGCATAGATAAAACATTTGGGCACATGAATCCGTATTGAGCAAGTGGATTATTGGTCTCGGGATCACAACCGAGTTCAAGTACCTACATGACGGTTTTAATTCCGATATTAAAAACACTATATCTTAGTCAGAATATTAGAATACTACATGATTTAATTTATTAAGAAACTTACTTCATCCAAACATATAGGTGTTGGACATCAATCTCGTCAAGGCCAGCCCAAACGGCTAGCATTTCCCAATCCAGCATTGCTTGGCGTTCTACCCCTACAATATCATTCTCGCGCGGATTAATTATTAATTGCTCGCTTGCTATGCGTCTCTCAGCCTCCTTATAAAGGTCCAGCATCGCCACCTTCGTACTTTTTCCATGTAAACGTTCCCATGATATTTAGTACGGGATAGACTCCTGACCTCTTTCAGCTTGGGGAAATGATGCGGTGTGCTACCTTTCACAACCTACATGTGGCTAACTAAATTAAGTTGCTCTTTCAATGATGAGGCGATAGTAGAACTTAAAATATAAAGAGAGTTGATTAAATACCTCATCAAGTTGTTGTATTGACGAGGTAGTAGAAAGATTATTGTCTATCGAGCTAGACTTATCCATGTTTTTTGTTACCTACAAAACAAAAATATAACATATAAATTTCACTATTTATGAAGGTGATGAACAAAGACAAAAGGCGGGTTAAATTAGATGTATTTTTCTAACCCCGGCTACATTCTGTTGAACTTTACGATCACGAGCCAGGAAAATGTGGTTTTCAGGCCATTGGACAAAACCGTTAACCGCATCTGCCAGAATTTGAAGTTCGTCGCGGACTGGGACGGGCAGTTTACGGGTTTCATAGCCCTTCGCGACCTCCACTATCCCCACTTTTGCATGCTTCGACAAGAGTGGTACGCCATGAACCAAGATGGTTTCCGCTGAGTCATTGGGCTTTGGGTATATGAAACCCAGGGCAAGACGAACCACATCCTTCTTGAATGAAGGGTCGGTGAGAAGAACAACTACCCGCTTTTTTGTGGCCTGAAGAATACACATTATTTACTAAATACCAAAATATAATAGATATCATAAATGATCTATATTGAGTATATAATGTAAAGTTAGTTACAAGTATTTATTGTTGGTGGTTAGGCTATTATACTTGAACATGTCCAGACCAGATTTAGCACTGACAACATATACTAACTTCTTATATTCTACATACCTCATTATTGTCACCCGTCTTCTCAGCCGGCTCCTCAAGTTGCGTCCCCTTTTCAGAGTTATTTACCTTATAAAATTAATTAACCAATCAAAGGCATGCAATGGCTGCTGGAAAGAACAAATGCAGAGGTTCAAAATGGTTAAGTCGTATTTCCCTTATCGGCTTGAGGTATCAAAACCTCAGCAGCATTAGGTACCTCACCCGTCTCCTCAAGTTGCGTCCCCTTTTCCGACTCATTTACCTAATAAAATAAACCAATCAAAGGCATGGCTGCTGGAAAGAACAAATGCAGAAAAAAAAAATCATATTTACCTTATCAGCTTGAGGTATTAAAACCTCGACATCAGTAGGTACCTCACCCATCTTCTCAGCCGTCTCCTCATGTATTGGCAAGGTAGTAGTGTCTGCCTCTTGACAAATCTGTTGCACTACCTCACCCTTTTTAATGACATCTTCCATCATCTTCAATTCTTTTTCGGAAGGCTTGCCTCCAGAATTCATCTTCAGTATCACGGAGGCCAATAACTGAACCTGCACGCCCAAAATGTAGAATCAGCATTTTGTTAAAACAATAACATGTGAATTTTAAATGACAATATATAACAAATGGTACCATGTCAGCCTTCCCCTTATTTTTCTTCTTCTTGTTCGAGCTAGTTGTCCCATAATATTTCGTGACTCCGACATGTAATGGGACGCCCTCAATCGACCTGGATGCTCGGGACGGCCGATCGCTCTAGCAAGAACGTCGTCACGACCACTCGGAGTGAATTTCCCTTCCGCAACCTCCTTCAGAACATTCTCCTATAATATATTAAATAAACTTAATTTAATTTTTGTTACTAAAATAAATAGATAGTTAGACATACAAGAATTGAACAATAAAGTTATTAAAACCCGTCTTAATAAAAATAATACTTACTATGTTGGCCAAGACTTCCTGATCATATTCGTTACATGTTCGGGATCCTTTAGGCGTGTGCCCTTCCTTATAAGTTACGTGCCGATTCAAGTCGGTCACACCTTTTGACACCTACACGTTAACTCAAAAATAATATATGTATACATGTATATCAAGTCCAAGTATGATTAAAAAAATCTAATATCTAGATGCTACTTACGAGATTTTCTTCTATCAATCTGTAACCGCCTCGAGAACCATAATATACCCCCCGCTTCTGTGAGATGTTAGCACGATTTCTGGCGCTAACGCTCTTCAAATCATATAAAATCGCAAGTAGATGAGACACTTAGAAAATTATAGATACAAGTAGAGTTTTAGAAAAATGTAACCTGAAACTTTTAGAAAAATGTAACCTTAAGTAGAGTTTTACAAAAATGTAAACATATGACATTGATACTTAACCTGAAACTTTTCAGTAGCTCGTTTCGCCTTATAATTATCCCATTGTTGCTGAGTGATGTTGGGGTACTTTGTCGGTGGGCTCTTATGCATCTTCCCCGTCTCCTTGTCGACATACAAGTGTAATTTGGCAAGGTCACACCTCCACTGCCTTAAGACTGCCGCTGCCTTACGTAATAGATACTTATCATGGCAGTCTGGAATATCGAAAGCTTCCTGCATCATCATCATATATACTAATAAGCGGCGGTCTAATATCATACCTTTACACGAACCTTTATACGGCTTCCTGCCTTATGTAATAGTAACTTATGCAAAATAAAATGGTGTTTAGCTAAAGATATTATCATACCTTTATACGTTTCAAGAGTAAGTTCTGCAATGAAGGATTTATATTCCTGAAATCATCTAAATCAATAGGCACAAACTGTTTGGTTGTACCTCCAATCCAAGTGGATAAATGGCTAGCATTTGGACCAGTAGGAACACCTTTCACACTCCATTTTATTTCCATCGGCGTTTTTGCCGCTATAGCTGCAAGGGCTGCAGAGCACTTCGAAGCACCCCTCTCACCAGGCTTATCCCCCTTATCATTGTTTTCTACTCTTTTCCGTTTTTCACCCATTATAATCCTAAGACACTAAGACCTTCAAAAGAAATGAAATAGTAACGGAACAGAGTCATGCATACAGCGATTCTAAAACCCTAAGACCTTAAAATGAATGAAATAGTAACTGAACAAATAAAGAGTCATGCAGAGATTCTAAAACTCTAAAAACTTAGAAAGGAATGGAACTAGATGATAAAGAGAACGATAAATAGAAAATGAAAACAAAAAGATGAACTTCAATCTTAAAACCCTAAAGACGAAACACAAAAATTACCTGATAAAGAAAATGAGAACAGGGTGATGATAAAGAGAACGAGCAGGATGATGATCACGAGTATGATTGTAAACGAGGATGATGATGATAATAAACAAAAAGATTTGTGTTGTAAACGAGGATGATTGTAAACGAGGAGGATGATGATGATGATAATGTACGTGTGTTTAATTTACTCTATATGACTGTAAATTATTTTTTATTAAGAGAAACTAAAGGGTTTATTAAGAGAAACTATTGACAACGGTTATCCTACAAACCACCGTTGTTATAGAGTAATGACAACGGTTAAAGCACACCCGTTGTAGAAAGTAATAACACTAAGACAACGGTTTATTTATTATAAACCGTTGTTGAAAGTAATAACAACGGTGAATTTCTAAAACACCGTTTTTATAGATTAGGTATATTTTTTTTAATTTTTCAGATACGCGCGCGCGGTATTAAAATTTGAGGCACGAAATAAACTCATTAACTTTGCTCTAAATTAATTTATTTAACTTTGCTCTAAATTTAATTTAATTTATTTTACTTTGCTCTAAATTTTATATTATAGGCGTAAGTTATGTTTAATTATTAGCTCGGATCGGGTTTGGCCTGGGAATCAATTCCAATCGGGTTAGATTCGGCGGGTTTGTAATTAATAACTTTATCGATCGGGTTAGTTATTAATTATTATTAGTTTGAATTGGTTCAATTCAGGTCGAAGCGAGGGTCCTTTCGGCTTTCAATTCGTGTCTGTTTCGGGAATGATTATAATTGGGCGGGTCGTCGATAATTTCCGGGTCAAGCGGATGTGGTATATATATATCGAGTCTAGATAGGGATCCTCGAATCGGGTCATTTTCTTTTTAATTAAGGACCTGGTTATTATAATTATCATGCATCACTAGTTAACCTGAAACTGAGCGGGTGGCCAGGCCAGCAGTTACGGATCGGGCAATCTACTATCTAGAGCAAGTAGCTACGTACTTCGGGTCGATCGCTTTTGGGTCGGGTCGGGGGCACGTGTCATTATTAACCTCGTATATATGTACTACTTTGCAATAATATTGATGATAATATTGATGATATATATATAATAATTAATGATGATGACTTCCGGATCATTAATTAACCTCGTACTACTTTGCAATAATAACAGATTCATCAATGCACATGCAAGTATTATATATACACGTCAATGTTTCCCAAATTAAATAATGGGGTCGATCGACTTCGTTCAAGTACGCTAAAAGGGACGGATATATTGATGCATATATATATAAATATGTGCTCAAATTAATTAAAAAGGACGGTTTATTGCTTTTTTACCACCTATATATAATATATATATATTATTGGGTACATACGTTTTATCAACAAATAAATGGTTAATAGGCCATATTCCGATCTGGTTAGATTCGTAGGGTATGTAACTTTACCGGGTTAGTTTAATTGGGTCAGGGAGCGAGCGAGGGTCGTGTCCTTTCGGCTTTTGTGTCTGTTTATTCGTGTGTCTGTTCATTTAATTTAATTTAATTCGATCATTTAAATGTTAATATGCTAGCGGATGAGGTTATATATCGAGTCGGGCCGTTTTTGCATCACAAACCTGAAACTGTCCGACCCAAAATTAATTAGCTAGTATCGGGTTATTTTATTTAATTCGATAGAATAAATCATTATTTATTATCCGCGTGATGATTATTAAGTATCATTTTCGGGTCGGATCACTTTTAATTATTAAGTATCATTATTAGTATACGTGTGTTACTTCAAAATAACCCTAAACCCTAAACCCTACACCCTAAACCCTAAACCCTAAACCCTAAACCCTAAACCCTTTTTTATATACTTCTATATATACATCAAAATATTGAACATCAATTCAAACACTTTAAACAACATTCTTTCTCATTGATTTCATTAGGATTAACCTAGATTTTATAATAAAGTACATTACATTCATCCGACATCAAATAAATAAAGATGTTAAATAATCCGGAACAATTCCGGTTAAGAGTAAAAAGCTTTTCTCACACTGCCACCAACAATCCGGAACAATATTGATGATACTGATGACTTCTGGATCATTAACCTCGTATTTTGCAATAACAGATTCAATGACTGCAAGTACACGTCTTGCATGTGGAGATAAGCTAGGACGGGTACAGCTCAACATATCTCTTGCGGCGTCCAACCTGCGAGTATAAGGCCAACGTGGGTAGCCAGAGGACGATGATGATGACGACGCTTGGTTGACAAGTCGGACTGCTTCACGCCTCTCAATCCAATAATCCCTTCGATGTTCAATGGATCCTTTAATCAATGGGTGATGATCAGCGGGACCTACGGCAAGAGCCTCCTCCTCATCTGCAATCAATTTTGTAAGGGTCGTCTCATCGTTGGGAAGGTTAACTGCTACCATTGATGATATTAATTTTAGGGCAGTTATGTAATATTTAAAGGAGGGGTTTTGAGGCTGTATTTATAGAGGGGTTATGCTGCCATTGATGATATTCAATGGATGCTTTAATCAATGTTGGTTCTGTTGTTGTTTATTCACGGGTTTGGACTGCAATATCTTTTAATTAAAAATAATAATATTGAGCAATAACAACGGGTATTGGTTAAAAACCCGTTGTTATTACTAACCACAACGGTTTTCGTGACCACAACCGTTGTGATAGAGTAATGACATCGGTTCATCATAGCCGTTGTGATAGAGCAATTACAACGGTTATTGGTTAAAAACCCGTTGTTATTACTAACCACAACGGGCCTTTGTTTATAACCGTTGTGGAAAGTTACTGCATATTGTAGTAAGTGCATTGACTACATAGGAAATGTAACGTACTGCATATTCACACATTTTCTCAATCAATAACGTACTGCATGCATATGAATGTATAGTCGTTTTGGGATTTGTAAATGCATGTGAATCAATGCCTTCATGTGAACCAATGCATGCATGTGAATAAATAACTCCAATAAATAACTCTCTATAAATACAGCCTCAATACAAGCAGGTTATCAACCACATACAAAATTCCCAACTCTAATCAATAACATATTTGCTAAACCATACAAAATTTTCCAGCCTCAATACTAACATCAACCATACAAAATGTCTGGAACTTTTACTAAACCATATGCTTGCATCATGAAAGAAATGCCTTCTCATATTGAGGGTGACTACGTTGTGTGTAAAAGCTACAAAAAACTCCGTGATACGCTTATTCGAAATGGCTACTTAATCATGAAGATGTGGCCAAATTATCATCGCAGGTACTTTACAGGGGAACTCGTTTTCGAGTTTGGGATGTCGGATGCTCATCGTGCGTCCGCATTCAAACTGGCAAGAATGGTTGACAAGGCCGGGCATGGGCGAAAAGATTTTATTGAGAGCACGGACCACCAGCCTGGGCCATATCTATGGGTGGCTTCCGAACATGACCGTTACCGTTGGCCAAATGGGGTCGACCTCGTTGAAGTGACCCAGGTAGAGCAGTGGGAAGGGTTGGCTCTGGCCAAGGCTGACCCGATTGATGCATATACTCTAGCGGTGGCAGCTATCCGGGAGATTTACCCGGACTCAATTTAATTTGTTGTTGTTGTTTGGTTGTAGTTGTTTGGTTGTTTGGTTGTTGTTGTTTTGGCGCCATTTGTGTGTGGCGCCGTTTGAACTTATTATTTAATAATATTAATGTTGATAAGTTAATTTGTTTTTTTACTTAAGTTTAGAAGTAATTAAACTAATTCAATTCAAAGCTATTCAATCGATAAAGCAAAATTAGAATTGAACGACATTCAGGAAATGACATTCACAAATTTGCTAATAAACGACATTGGTGAAAATAATAAACGACATTCAGGAAATGACATTCACAAATTCACAAATTCACAAATTCACAAATTCACAAATTCACAAATTCACAAATTCAAGAAATAGTTCACAAATTCACAAATTCAAAAATAATAAGGGAGATGATGACAGAAAAATGATCGCTTTGTGATAGAGTTTTTGTGTTGTAGTACAGTCGTATTATTAGTGTTGTGTGTTTTCTATCTGCAAATATTGACAACGGTTATCATAAACAAACCGTTGTGATAGAGTAATGACTACGGTTATAGTAGTCTACCCGTTGTAATTAGTAAACACTATGACAACGGTTTATGGTTAATAACCGTTGTTATAAGCAATCACAACGGGTATATTTACAACAACCGTTGTTGTTGCTTACCTTTATTTTTTTTTAATTATAATTAGAGACAGCAATATCATAAGCACTATACACTGCAATAATAATCAGCAGAAACCAACAAAGACAGCAATATCATAAGCACTATACACTGCAATATCAGCAGAAACCAAAACATGGAGACTGTATAATGAATGACCAAAAGCTAGATAATTTGGGAATCTTCAACAATGACCAAAGCTAACAAAAACTAAAGACAATACCACCTCAGGATCGGGACGTTTCTTGCCCGACATAGTTTCTTCGTTAACCCAAATACCTTCACCATGATCATCATGCATATAGATGCTTTCAATGTTATCATGATCAGTGTCAACATTGTCGAAATAAGATACAGTGGAAGAGTGATCCATTCCCTCAAACACGACATCCTGATCATTATCCCCACCATTATCGGGTGCACCCCTTCTACTCCTTATAGATAGTACAACAGACCACTTCTTATCCATAGGATCGGTGACATAGAACACTTGTTTAGCTTGGGATGCCATTATGAAAGGATCATCCTTATTATTGCCAACCTTATCCAAATTGACCAACGTAAATCCCATTTTATCTTTTCGAACACAATTGTTGTTGTTATCAACCCAGTTACATCGAAACAGAGGTATTGTGAAATCAAT
>JAIUZE010070390.1:0-39649 GCA_022085475.1 Heliosperma pusillum
GAAATTATAATACGAGCTCGTAGTTTATTTTGATATCCTTTAAGTCAAGCGGGGGGGTTACGTAAGATTTAATAATTCACATGTTAGAAGTTTCTAATAAATAACATGTAATGAATATGTTGATTTTATGTTCAAGTCTATGTGGAAAAGACTCTGTTTCTAGCCGGGTTGACCAAACGGGTTTGGTCAAACTAAGATCTAGTCAGCCCCGTTTTGACTGATGACCCGTCGCGGGACTCGGGTCGGGGATTTGTCTTCAAGTAAGGTGGTATTTAATTATTGAATTAGCCTTAGTAGATATGAGGCGATATGATATTTGAATATGATTTATATGCAATTAGTCACATGATAGGATGTTTTTCACGTGACTGTTTGATTATATGGTTGGTGTCGTGTTGACTAAGTACCCATAGAGAATTATGAATATATGGCGTCTTGACCATTCTAATTCTAAATGTAGCTTGGACCAATGACATAATAGGGCCAGTACTGTCTTTAATAACGAGTATATGTTTCACATGATGATAGCTTTTTTTGTGTCTCCCGGCTTGGTGGGTTTAATATATCCAGTCGGGCATGGCTCCTATTTTCCACTTTGGATGGAGCATCTTTAAGTACTAGCCATCTCTGCGGAGGGGTCCGCGCCAACCGAAAAAAACTCAAATACAACTCCCTGTGGGTGTGCATATGCACGGGCCCGGGATCTTCCTTTCCTGTTAGCTCTCCATGACCCTCATGTCCGCTTCTCACCTGTCATGGGCTCACATACACGCGAGGAACTATAGGGCCTATGTGTAGTCTTCTGTGTGTCGCTAGGCGCTGATCAGTCTATGGACTATTATGTTTTACCTACCTTGTGGTAGAGACTCTAGTTCAGAATGACTATTGCCGTCCAAGAACTTATGCCTTTTCAGCATATCAAGTCGTTCATGTTTGTATGATTCTATTAGTGTTTAGAAGGTGAGATGCAAAGCCGCTACATTTGATAGAGTTTGGACTTACCGATTGTTAACTTATTCACACTGATTTTCACCGTGTCTGATATCTAGGGTTTGAGTTGTATCAGGCTGCCATGTTAACGTTGTTCCCCGGCTGAGCCCAGCGCCATACCAGCTTTTCCCTCACCCCGGCCTTTTATAATTTATAATTATCTCGGAATTCACATTATATCTTTCCACAGCGCTAGTTATATGTTAGTTAATTGTTTCATAACATGAAAAGCATATCATATATGTTAAGGTTTTGTATTTTCCATATACATTGCTTTTATGTTATTCATGTTTAATTAAACTCGACATTTCGTGGCTGGGAAAACTCGGAGTTACTCCCCACTGACTGTGGCTTCCGTGTTTATATTTAATGCGGTCGAACAGGTGGTGATGCATATTTTGGGGTACATGACGAGCTAGCGAGCGAAGTATTTTACCTTGGACCTATATTCGGTTCATATTTTGTATATTATTAGATACACTTTTATTTCCGTATTTATACGGGAGATATGTCTCCCGTCTTGTACATTTCGTTTGTAGAATATTATTTCCGTTTTGTAAATGACCTTTTTTTATGTTATGACACCTTCGTTATGTATTATTATATTTCTTTTATGTATTTAAATAATTTTTTTTCTTTCCGCAAATTTGAGGGTGTCCACATATTATATGCATGTAATTGTGTACTTAAGTCTTATTATAGCTAACAATAATTACAAGTAAAGAGATCGAGGTTTAAACTTAAGAAGAATCAACTTTGAAGATTTCATTGAGACAAAGTTATAGGAGCTTGAAGTATAACTTTGAAGATTCGTATACAAAGTTATAGTTGTTTTGGTTATAACATTGAAAAAGCAAGATCTACATCAAATAACGCAAGATTCAAGATGGATGGTTTTGTGATCAAGATGAAGAGATGATCCGTATACTGAAGATCTTTGTGAAGATTAGATAGTATAGGTCGTCATCTGGTAACTATTCCATTAGAGTGATTTTTAAGTAGTAAAGTTATAACTATTTCACTTATAACTTTACATACTAAGTTCCAAGGTATAGTTATTTCACCTATAACTTTGAATGATGAAATTGTTGCATGATTTTAGAAAAAATCTTTTAAATATTTTCAAAAGAGAAAGAGTATTTTATATTTATCAGATATTTTTAAATAGATAATATATTTATGATATCCTATTGGTTAGTCATACAACTTATGAGTTGTCATACTACGTAAGATTTTCAATACATTCTATCTCATTTTTTTGTTGACCTAAGCCCACCTAGGGTTTGTGCCACCTAGTGTTTATAACATCTATGTAACAACCCGGATTAATAAAACAAAGAAATACCTTAATAATAAATAATCCATCAGAGTATAAAGATGAATAGGGTCAAGGTGGCGGAAACACCTGGCCAATCCGGATCGATACTCAAATTCATAATTAAAATAATACATTATTAATATTCCTTACATTAAACTAATTCCTAAACAAATTATTCTTCTTGCCACAAGTCTCTCCAGCCCAACATCCAAACAAGCAGCAACTAATTCAACCTGAGAATGAGGGTCGACAATCAGTCGGGAGTAACTAGGTGCTCTCCCAGTCATGTTTACAACATACTGAATTACTAACAATCTATAACAACATATAGTAATCAAAAAAGACATGTGAAGCAATTTATACAACATGATATACAACCAAACTTAACTTAAGACGGGACCAATTCCTATATGAATGTAATCATGTAGACCTATACCATATGCAACCACTATACCACGAGTACATCCAAGACCCAAAGCAGCACACGATCCACAGCAACGTAAGGCACAATGCTAGCATCAAAGCATAGCGAATAGAGCGAACGCCCGTTAGAGCGTATAACCACTGCCTCCACGGTACTATGTATAGCGTATAACCACTGCCTATATGTCTAAGACCTGGACAGACTCTCGATGCATTAACTGTACATCGAACGACACTCAAGGACCAGAGCGTATAACCACTGCCTCTTACCCATCCCGACCATAAACCAAAATAAACCCCCGAAGGGTAGCGTTTGTTCATTCCGAATAGTATATAACTGGTATTGCCGTCATCTATTCAACCAGAAACAAACAAATGCACAGTATAACTAACTGTACTAACCAATGTGTGAACAACGTCATGACTCAACATATGAACAGTATAACTGACTGTCCAACAATGCGTGAACAACGTCACGACTCAACTCAAGAACAGTATAATTGACTGCTCAACCAATCGAATAAGTAAGAGTAATCATTACAATATGCAAACATAGTGTTATAGTCCAGCTGACCATAACACCACACATAAACAAGCACAAATAACCAAAGGTTATAGTACCTGGACCTATAACATTACACCTCAAAGATCATGTTATAGTTCAAGCTACCATAACAAAAGACACAGAAGTATATAGCATTCAATGTTATAATACCTCCTACTATAACCTTCACTTAACCCTAATGAAGTTATAGTAACCCAACTATAACTTTGGTTAAGCTTGTCAGGTTATAGTATCATCAACCATAACCTTCGCTTAACTCTAGCAGAGTTATAGTACACCACCTATAACCTTAGTTAAGCATGCCGGGTTATTGTATCATCAACTATAACCTTCACTTAACTTCAGCAAAGTTATAGTACCTGCAGCTATAACCTTCACTCAACTTTAGTGAAGTTATAGTACTTCAAGCTATAACCTTATACATGCGAGGTTATAGTATCATCAACTATAACTCTCTTCCGTCACGGGTTAGTCCTCTATAACTCCATCCTCGAGGGGTCGACTCCACGGTACAAACCGCCATGTCACCACAACGAGTCTTGTTATAATACACCGCTCCATGACGTCACTTTCAAAGTTATAGCTCAAATAGGTATAACCATGGCAGCTTACATGTAAAGTTATAGTTTAATATGCTATAACCTTAATGATATAAACCAAAACCCTAATTCCTCAACATAAGTAAACCCTAGCATCTCCCACAAGGAGGAGGTCGATACCCTAGGCCATGGCAACTTTACGCCCATGCCACCAACAACGACGCTAGGGTTCGCGATTTGAACCCTAGTTCGCACACCAAATGAATAATTGAAAATAAAATAACTACATAAACATTAAATGCAATTAAACATGTGAATCATAAGTATAAATAACCACACAAACAATTAATCATACAATGAATCATTATATCATGTTAATAATTCACTTTCTATAAACATAATTAAAGGAAAACATGTAACACCCGCAAATGTACCATATTTTAAAAAGTAAAAATATTTTACGGATACTTTACAGCGATTTTTAGTTTTATTTTGGAATTTAATTTTTCGAGTCGAATTTAGAATTTCCGAGTTCGTATTTGGATGTTCCGCGAGATTTCAGGTAAATCCCATCTTAAGTCGTATTTGACTTTTGTTGACTTTTTCCTTCATATACTCCCTCAAACCCTAACTCCTTCTTTCATTTTCCACTTACTCCTTCTTCCTCATCAAACCACCAAAAACCTAAACTCCATTTTTATCAAGCTTAGATTCGTCGCTACTCCTTCATTTCTTGCTCAATTTCACGTAAGTTCGTCTTATTCTTCCCCTCTCATCTTCCTCTATCCGTATTGGTAATAAAATTACCGTCTTTCTCAAGGTGAATGATATTCATTATTTATTATCTAATTGTATGAAGGTTTAGACTAGGAAGGTTTAGAAACCGTTTAAAGACGCAAAAAGGTAACGGTGAATGGTTACTCGATATCATTTACGTGTTTTATGTGTTTTCTAGGCTAGTTGCAACAGGAGTATATGACCAAGACAAGACACAATCTCAAGACAAGACTCAACATCAAGACAACAACACCATTCAAGACAACAACATCCATTCAGACAACACCATGACCAGTTATGACAATGTCCTATTCAGTCCAAGCAACAACCACTTCAGGCCTGCTAAGACAACACCACACCAACCAGAACAAAGCCTAGCCATCCACTTCCCAAGACTAAGCCACAACAACACATAGCCAATAGCAAAACAAACCCAACACAACAAAAACAACTCTCAGCCAAAAACAGCCTATTACAGTCTTTCTAAACAGGGTCCATGGGGGTCCCACACATTCAAACAAGCCTAACCAACCATCAACCTTAGTCCTTGGAAAGGTCCTCTACAACTTTGCCCAGGACTTCTCTTCCAGGAAATGCACACACAAAAAGTTAGTCTAGGGACAACTTCAAACTATCCAAATTTCAGTCATTTTTGCAGTAGTTCACATGTCACTATCAAACTTTCCTGTTTTGATCAAACAAGCTCAAGGGCCTTTTAGCAGGACCTTTGGCATCCATCCCACTTCAGTTGAGCTCAAGAATCAAGCTTAGAAGTCCACTCCTCCACCAGTTTCAACCTAAACAACCCAATTAAGGCAGATTGTCCCATTAGAACTGCTTTTCTACTTTATTGCTTTATGCTGAACAATGTAGCTGTTATTTCTATTTCTTTTGCAAGCTAGTTGTGGCCCTAGGATGTATTGAACGAGTAGGATGTAATCTCCTTGCCTATATAAGGCCATTTCCTAATGAATGAAAGACATATTGGAAAAAAAACATAAAACTGAAACCTTGTTTCTGTTACATCTCTTGGCTGTGTGCTAGAGACAACTTCCTTTTCTTTGTGCTTGGAAGTGAGCTTGGGTCCTTAGCTGTGTGCTGGGATCAAAGTTCAACCCTCAATCATTGGCTTTGTGCTTTGGTTAAGGTTCTATCTTTGTTCTTTAGCAGTCAGTTCAAACAGAAACAAAGTATTTGCAAAGTGTCTGTCCTTAGTTCAAATTATCATTATTTAGTTTGTCTTTCTAAATAATTTCAGTGCAAATTGGTTATCAGAGCTTTGGTTTGTGAGTTCATCTACCTAACTACATTAAAAACACAAAATACAACCATGAGTGAAGAGAGAATCACAGGTCTTGAAAACACAGTTCAAGGTCTTGTCAGAACTGTAATGGAGGTCTCTAGATCTGTCAATGAACTTCTTGAGGGCCAACAAAACAATGATACAAGGGGATGCAGAGGTCGAGGAAGAGGAGCACCTTTCCCACAAGGTGGAGGAAGGAGGAGACAACCTGTAGATCAGTTTGAAATGTCAGATTCAGATGGCTTAGATCACAGTCTTCTCAGACACCAAGACAAAGATATCAAGGTAGAGATTCCTGACTTTCTAGGTAGCTTGAACCCTGATGATTTCTTAGATTGGCTAAGGTCTGTAGAAAGAGTCTTTGAGTTTAAAGGATACACTGATCTGAAGGGTTTTAAGGTTGCTATCATGAAACTAAAAGGCTATGCCTCACTGTGGTATGAAAACATGAAAACCTTGAGGGTTAGGGAAGGGAAAGAACCTGTTAAGTCATGGCTCAAACTGAAAAAGAAAATGAGAGCTAAGTTTGTCTCTAGGGACTACACTCAAGACATGTTCATTAAGCTTACTCACCTAAAGCTAGACCAAAGACCTTTAGAGTCCTACCTAAGAGACTTTGAACAACTCACTTTGCAATGTGAGGTTGTTGAGAAATCTGAACAAAAGATAGCAAGGTTCTTAGAGGGGTTGGATGAAAGGATAGCTAGCAAAGTCAGGCTACAAAACATATACTCCTTTGAGGAAGCTGTCAACTTGTCTTTAAGGGTAGAAAAATTGGGAAAAGGAAAGGTCAGTGCTTCTAAGACACCTTCCAGAACCCCCACCTTCAAACCTTTTGTAGGAGTTAAGATAGGAGAACTTGTGGTTCCTGTTAAGACTCCTTTCAACCTTGATAAAGGCAAGGCTGTTGAGGCAGGCCAAAGGAAGACTACCCCTCTCAAAAAGTGCTTTCAATGTCAAGGGTATGGACATTTTGCTAGAGAATGTCCATCTAAAAGGGCTCTGAGTACCCTAGAAGTACTCCATTGGGGAGATGATGAAGTGTTGGTCTGTGATGAAGAGATGGAAGAGCCTGAGGTAGAGGCTAGTGAGGAGTTGATAGAGCCTGATGCAGGGTTAAGTTTGGTCACATGGAGGGTAATGCATACTCAACCACAACCTTTGGAAGAGGACCAAAGACACCAGATCTTTAGGACCAGATGTACCATCAAGGGTAGAGTATGTAACCTCATTATTGATGGGGGAAGCTGCACTAATGTTGCCTCCAAAACACTGATAGACAAGCTAGCTCTACCCACCAAAGACCACCCCCTACCTTACAAACTCAGATGGCTAAACAAAGGGGCTGAGATCAAGGTGGATAAACAATGTGTTGTGCCTTTCTCAATTGGTAAAGGGTATGTGGATGAGAGTCTTTGTGATGTTCTACCTATGGATGCATGTCACCTTTTGCTTGGGAGACCATGAGAGTTTGATAGGGATGCCATACACCATGGGATGGACAACACCTACACTTTTAAGTATGGGAAGAAGAAAATCACCCTGGCACCTCTACCACCTGCTTTAAAGATCAACCCAAACCCCATGAGTGAGGCTTCCAAGGAAGTCATGCTGATAAGTGAATCAGAACTAGTACAAGAGTTAAGTGAGCTACAACCTGTATACATATTACTTGCCAAGGAGACTGGGATGAGCATCATTGATATCCCTGAAGAGGTCAAATCTATCCTAGAAAGTTATGGTGATGTCTTTCCTACTGAGCTCCCTAGTGGATTGCCACCACTTAGAGGAATAGAACACCACATTGACCTAGTGCCTGGAGCTATCCTACCCAACAAGCCAGCTTACAGGAGTGATCCTAAGGCTACACAAGAGCTCCAACTTCAAGTAGGTGAGCTGCTCAACAAGGGCTATGTCAGAGAATCCCTCAGTCCTTGTGCTGTACCAGCCTTGCTTGTGCCAAAGAAGGATGGGACTTGGCGTATGTGCATTGACAGTAGGGCCATCAACAACATTACCATCAAGTATAGGTTCCCCATACCTAGACTTAATGATATTCTGGACGAGTTAAGTGGGGCTCAAGTATTCACTAAGATTGATCTAAGGCAGGGCTATCACCAAGTGAGGATAAGAGCAGGGGATGAATGGAAGACAGCTTTCAAGACTAAACATGGGCTCTATGAATGGTTGGTGATGCCTTTTGGGTTGTCTAATGCCTGTAGTACCTTCATGAGGTTGATGACAGAGGTCCTAAGGCCCTACTTAGGCAAGTGTGTGGTGGTTTACTTTGATGACATTCTTATTTACAGTTCAACTAGGGGAGAACATTTGCAGCATCTGAAGTTGTTGTTTGAGGTCTTAAGAGAGAACAAGTTGTATGGTAAACTAGAGAAGTGCACCTTCATGCAGCCTGAGGTTTACTTCCTTGGGTTCATCATCTCTAAGAAAGGAGTAGCAGTTGATCCTGAGAAGGTGAAAGCAATCAAGGAATGGCCCCTTCCTCAAACTGTTACTGATGTTAGAAGTTTTCATGGGTTAGCATCTTTCTATAGTAGGTTCATACAAGGGTTTAGTTCAATCATGGCCCCTATTACTGAGTGCATGAAGAAGGGAGAGTTCAAATGGAATGAGAAGGCTTAAAGATCCTTCAATCTGATCAAGGAGCTATTATGTAAATCTCCAATATTGGTTCTACCAGATTTTAACAAACTCTTTGAGGTAGAGTGTGATGCCAGTAGCCTTGGCATAGGAGCTGTGCTTACTTAAGAGAAGAAACCAGTTGCATACTTCAGTGAGAAGCTAAATGGAGCCAAGCTTAATTACTCCACATATGACAAAGAATTTTATGCCATTGTGAGAGCATTGAACCACTGGGGACACTACTTGAAGCCTAAGCCTTTTGTGCTTCATTCTGATCATGTGGCTCTCAAATACATCAATGGACAGCACAAACTCAACCCCAGGCATGCCAAATGGGTAGAATTCTTGCAATCCTTCTCATTCTCCAGCAAATACATAGAGGGTAAGAACAATGTTGTAGCTGATGCATTGTCTAGAAGATCTGTGATGTTGACCTTCATGGAACAAAGGGTGTTGGGGTTTGAATTTATGAAAGAGCTCTATCAAGAAGACCCAGACTTCAAACATGAATGGGAGGTGTATCAAGAAGGACAAGTCAAGAAAGGGAGCAAGTACACAGCTCAGGAAGGCTACTTGTTCTATGGAAACAAACTATGTGTGCCTAAAGGACCTTATAGGGGACTACTGGTCAAAGAGGTTCACTCCAATGGCCTGGCTGGTCACTTTGGGGTGCAGAAGACCTATGACATATTGCAAGATCAGTTCTACTGGCCTAAGATGCTCAGTGATGTGCAAGATGCCCTCAAGAGATGCAGGTCTTGTCAACTAGCCAAGGCACACTTTCAAGCAGGCCCTTACACACCACTTCCAGTACCAAAAAAGCCATGGGAAGACCTCAGTATGGACTTCATTGTAGCCTTACCTAGAACTCAAAGGGGAAAGGATTCAATCATGGTGGTTGTAGATAGGTTCAGCAAGATGGCCCATTTCATTGCTTGTAAGAAGACTGAGGATGCTTTGGGGGTAGCTGAACTATACTTTAGGGAGGTTGTCAAGTTACATGGGGTCCCTAGAAGCATTGTCTCAGATAGAGACACAAAGTTCATGAGTCACTTCTGGAGAACCTTGTGGAAGCTATTGAAGACCAGGCTCTTGTTTAGTACTTCTCACCATCCCCAAACTGATGGGCAGACAGAAGTCACTAACAGGACACTAGGAAAGATCTTAAGGAGCATTGTTTCTACGTCATTAAAAGATTGGGACCTCAGGCTAGCACAAGCTGAGTTTGCCTTCAACAGAGCTCCCTCCAGCAGCACAGGTAAAAGTCCTTTTGAAACAGTTTATGGAACTAATCCTCTCATGCCTACAGACCTAGCACCAGTCAAAGGAAGAAAGGCAAGCTATGATGCAAAGAAAAGAGTTGAGCAAATGATACAGATTCATGAGCAAGTCAAGAAGCAGATTGAAAGGTCCAATGAATTGTACAAGGCTAGGTCCAAAGGGCCTAAGGAAGCAAGGGAGTTCAAGGCAGGGGATCTTGTATGGTTGCATTTAAGAAAAGAGAGATTTCCAGACAAGAGGGGAAACAAGCTCATGCCAAGGGCTGATGGACCATTTGAGATATTGGAGAAGATAGGAACAAATGCTTACAAAGTGGATCTACCAGGAAGCTATGGTGTACATGGTACTTTCAATGTTGGAGACCTGAGCCCCTACCATGGTGAATCAGATGATGAAGGTGATGAAGATTTGAGGGCAAATCCTTTTCAAGAAAGGGAGGTTGCAACAGGAGTATATGACCAAGACAAGACACAAGCTCAAGACAAGACTCAACATCAAGACAACAACACCATTCAAGACAACAACATCCATTCAGACAACACCATGACCAGTTATGACAATGTCCTATTCAGTCCAAGCAACAACCACTTCAGTCCTGCTAAGACAACACCACACCAACCAGAACAAAGCCTAGCCATCCACTTGCCAAGACTAAGCCACAACAACACACAGCCAACAGCAAAACAAACCCAACACAACAAAAACAACTCTCAGCCAAAAACAGCCTATCACAGTCTTTCTAAACAGGGTCCATGGGGGTCCCACACATTCAAACAAGCCTAACCAACCATCAACCTTAGTCCTTGGGAAGGTCCTCTACAACTTTGCCCAGGACTTCTTTTCCAGGAAATGCACACACAAAAAGTTATTCTAGGGACAACTTCAAACTATCCAAATTTCAGTCCTTTTTTCAATAGTTAACATGTCACTATCAAACTTTCCTGTTTTGATCAAACAAGCTCGAGGGCCTTTTAGCAGGACCTTTGGCATCCATCCCACTTCAGTTGAGCTCGAGAATCAAGCTTAGAAGTCCACTCCTCCACCAGTTTCAACCTAAACAACCCAATTAAGGCAGATTGTCCCATTAGAACTGATTTTCTACTTTATTGCTTTATGCTGAACAATGTAGCTGTTATTTCTGTTTCTTTTGCAAGCCAATTGTGGCCCTAGGATGTATTGAACGAGTAGGATGTAATCTCCTTGCCTATATAAGGCCATTTCCTAATGAATGAAAGACAGATTGGAAAAAAAACATAAAACTGAAACCTTGTTTCTGTTACATCTCTTGGATGTGTGCTTGAGACAACTTCCTTTGCTTTATGCTTGGAAGTGAGCTTGGGTCCTTAGCTGTGTGTTGGGATCAAAGTTCAACCCTCAATCATTGGCTTTGTGCTTTGGTTAAGGTTCTATCTTTGTTCTTTAGCCGTCAGTTCAAACAGAAACAGAGTATTTGCAAAGTGTCTGTCCTTAGTTCAAATTATCATTATTTAGTTTGTCTTTCTAAATAATTTCAGTGCAAATTGGTTATCATAGCTTTGGTTTGTGAGTTCATCTACCTAACTACATTAAAAACACAAAATACAACCATGAGTGAAGAGAGAATCACAGGTCTTGAAAACATAGTTCAAGGTCTTGTCAGAACTGTAATGGAGGTCTCTAGATCTGTCAATGAACTCCTTGAGGGCCAACAGAACAATGATACAAGGGGAGACAGAGGTCGAGGGAGAGGAGCACCTTTCCCACAAGGTGGAGGAAGGAGGAGACAACCTGTAGATCAGTTTGAAATGTCAGATTCAGATGGCCCAGATCACAATCTTCTCAGACACCAAGACAAAGATATCAAGGTAGAGATTCCTGACTTTCTAGGTAGCTTGAACCCTGATGATTTCTTAGATTGGCTAAGGTCTGTAGAAAGAGTCTTTGAGTTTAAAGGATACACTGATAGAAAGGCTTTAAGGTTGCTATCATGAAACTAAAAGGCTATGCCTCACTTTGGTATGAAAACATGAAAACCTTGAGGGTTAGAGAAGGGAAAGAACCTGTAAAGTCATGGCTCAAACTGAAAAAGAAAATGAGAGCTAAGTTTGTCTCTAGGGACTACACTCAGGACATGTTCATTAAACTTACTCACCTAAAGCAAGACCAAAGACCTGTAGAGTCCTACCTAAGAGACTTTGAACAACTTACATTGCAATGTGAGGTTGTTGAGAAATCTGAACAAAAGATAGCAAGGTTCCTAGAAGGGTTGGATGAAAGGATAGCTAGCAAAGTTAGGCTACAAAATATATACTCCTTTGAGGAAGCTGTCAACTTGTCCTTAAGGGTAGAAAAATTGGGGAAGGGAAAGACCAGTGCTTCTAAAACACCTGCTAGAACCCCCACCTTCAAACCTTTTGTAGGAGTCAAGATAGGAGAACCTGTGGTTCCTATTAAGACCCCTTTCAACCTTGATAAAGGCAAGGCTGTTGAGGCAGGCCAAAGGAAGACTACCCCTCTCAAAAAGTGCCTTCAATGTCAAGGGTATGGACATTTTGCTAGAGAATGTCCATCTAAAAGGGCTCTGAGTACCCTAGAAGTAATCCATTGGGGAGATGATGAAGTGTTGGTCTGTGATGAAGAGATGGAAGAGCCTGAGGTAGAGGCTAGTGAGGAGTTGATAGAGCCTGCTGCAGGGTTAAGTTTGGTAACATGGAGGGTAATGCATACTCAACCACAACCTTTGGAAGAGGACCAAAGACACCAGATCTTTAGGACCAGATGTACCATCAAGGGTAGAGTATGTAACCTCATTATTGATGGGGGAAGCTGCACTAATGTGGCCTCCCAAACACTGATAGACAAGCTAGCTCTACCCACCAAAGACCACCCCCTACCTTACAAACTCAGATGGCTAAACAAAGGGGCTGAGATCAAGGTGGATAAACAGTGTGTTATACCTTTCTCAATTGGTAAAGGGTATGTGGATGAGAGTCTTTGTGATGTTCTACCTATGGATGCATGTCACCTTCTACTTGGGAGACCATGGGAGTTTGATAGGGATGCCATACACCATGGGAGGGACAACACCTACACCTTTAAGTATGGGAAGAAGAAAATCACCCTGGCACCTTTACCACCTGCTTTAAAGATCAACCCAAACCCCATGAGTGAGGCTTCCAAGGAAGTCATGTTGATAAGTGAGTCAGAAATAGCACAAGAGCTAAGTGAGCTATAACCTGTATACATATTACTTGCCAAGGAGACTGGGATGAGCATCATTGATATCCCTGAAGAGGTCAAGTCTATCCTAGAAAGCTATGGTGATGTCTTTCCTACTGAGCTCCCTAGTGGACTGCCACCACTTAGAGGAATAGAACACCACATTGACCTAGTGCCTGGAGCTATCTTACCCAACAAGCCAGCTTACAGGAGTGATCCTAAGGCTACACAAGAGCTCCAACTTCAAGTAGGTGAACTGCTCAACAAGGGCTATGTCAGAGAATCCCTCAGTCCTTGTGCTGTACCAGCCTTGCTTGTGCCAAAGAAGGATGGGACTTGGCGTATGTGCATTGACAGTAGAGCCATCAACAACATTACCATCAAGTATAGGTTCCCCATACCTAGACTTAATGATATTCTGGACGAGTTAAGTGGGGCTCAAGTATTCACTAAGATTGATCTAAGGCAGGGCTATTACCAAGTGAGGATAAGAGTAGGGGATGAATGGAAGACAGCTTTCAAGACTAAACATGGGCTCTATGAATGGTTGGTGATGCCTTTTGGGTTGTCTAATGCCCCTAGTACCTTCATGAGGTTGATGACAGAGGTCCTAAAGCCCTACTTAGGCAAGTGTGTGGTGGTTTACTTTGATGACATTCTTATTTACAGTTCAACTAGGGGAGAACATTTGCAGCATCTGAAGTTGTTGTTTGAGGTCTTAAGAGAGAACAAGTTGTATGGTAAACTAGAGAAGTGCACCTTCATGCAGCCTGAGGTTTACTTCCTTGGGTTCATCATCTCTAAGAAAGGAGTAGCAGTTAATCCTGAGAAGGTGCAAGCAATCAAGGAATGGCCCCTTCCTCAAACTGTTACTGATGTTAGAAGTTTTCATGGGTTAGGATCCTTCTATAGGAGGTTCATACAAGGGTTTAGTTCAATCATGGCCCCTATTACTGAGTGCATGAAGAAGGGAGAGTTCAAGTGGAATGAGAAGGCTGAAAAGTCTTTCAATCTTATCAAAGAGCTACTATGTAAATCTCCAATATTGGTTCTACCAGATTTTAACAAACTCTTTGAGGTAGAGTGTGATGCCAGTGGCCTTGGCATAGGAGTTGTGCTTACTCAAGAGAAGAAACCAGTTGCATACTTCAGTGAGAAGCTAAATGGAGCCAAGCTTAATTACTCCACATATGACAAAGAATTCTATGCCATTGTGAGAGCATTGAACCACTGGGGACACTACTTGAAGCCTAAGCCTTTTGTGCTTCATTCTGATCATGAGGCTCTAAAATACATCAATGGACAGCACCAACTCAACCCCAGGCATGCCAAATGGGTAGAATTCTTGCAATCCTTCTCATTCTCCAGCAAATACATAGAGGGTAAGAACAATGTTGTAGCTGATGCATTGTCTAGAAGATCTGTCATGTTGACCTTCATGGAACAAAGGGTGTTGGGGTTTGAATTTATGAAAGAGCTCTATCAAGAAGACCCAGACTTCAAACATGAATGGGAAGTGTATCAGGAAGGACAAGTCAAGAAAGGGAGCAAGTACACAACTCAGGAAGGCTACTTGTTCTATGAAAACAAACTATGTGTGCCAAGGGGACCTTATAGGGGACTACTGGTCAAAGAGGTTCACTCCAATGGCCTTGCTGGTCACTTTGGGGTGCAGAAGACCTATGACATATTGCAAGATCAGTTCTATTGGCCTAAGATGCTCAGTGATGTGCAAGATGCCCTCAAAAGATGCAGGTCTTGTCAACTAGCCAAGGCACATTTTCAAGCAGGCCCTTACACACCACTGCCAGTACCAAACAAGCCATGGGAAGACCTCAGTATGGACTTCATTGTAGCCTTACCTAGAACTCAAAGGGGAAAGGATTCAATCATGGTGGTTGTAGATAGTTTCAGCAAGATGGCATATTTCATTGCTTGTAAGAAGACTGAGGATGCTTTGGGGGTAGCTGAACTATACTTTAGGGAGGTTGTCAAGTTACATGGGGTCCCTAGAAGCATTGTCTCAGATAGAAACACAAAATTCATGAGTCACTTCTGGAGAACCTTGTGGAAGCTATTGAAGACCAGGTTATTGTTTAGTACTTCTCACCATCCCCAAACTGATGGGCAGACAGAAGTCACTAACAGGACACTAGGAAAGATCTTAAGGAGCATTGTTTCTAAGTCATTAAAAGATTGGGACCTCAGGCTAGCACAAGCTGATTTTGCCTTCAACAGAGCTCCCTCCAGCAGCACAGGTAAAAGTCCTTTTGAAACAGTTTATGGAACTAATCCTCTCATGCCTACAGACCTAGCACCAATCAAAGGAAGCAAAGCAAGCTATGATGCAAAGAAAAGAGTTGAGCAAATGATACAGATTCATGAGCAAGTCAAGAAGCAGATTGAAAGGTCCAATGAGTTGTACAAGGCTAGGTCAAAAGGGCCTAAGAAAGCAAGGGAGTTCAAGGCAGGGGATCTTGTATGGTTGCATTTAAGAAAAGAGAGATTTCCAGACAAGAGGAGAAACAAGCTCATGCCAAGAGCTGATGGACCATGTGAGATATTGGAGAAGATAGGCACAAATGCTTACAAAGTGGATCTACCAGGAAGCTATGGTGTCCATGGTACTTTCAATGTTGGAGACCTGAGCCCCTACCATGGTGAATCAGATGAAGAAGGTGATGAAGATTTGAGGGCAAATCCTTTTCAAGAAAGGGAGGTTGCAATGGGAGTACATGATCAAGAAAAGGAACAAGCTCAAGACAAGACTCAACATCAACAACATCCAGACAACAACATCATTCAAGGCAACAACAACCATTCAGACAACACCATGACTAGTTATGACAATGTCTTATTCAGTCCAAGTAACCACCACTTCAGGCCAGCAAAGACAACACCACACCATCTAGAACAAAGCCTAGCCATCCACTTTCCAAGACTAAGCCACAACAACCCACAGCCAACAGCACAACACAACCAACACAACATTAACAACCCTCAGCCACAAACAGTCAGTCACAGTCTTTCTAAACAGGGTCCATGGGGGTCTCACACATTCAAACAAGCCTAACAAACCATAAACCTAAGTCCTAGGGAGGGTCCTCTACAACTTTGTCCAGGATTTCTTCCTCAGGAAATGCATACACAAAAAGTTAGCTTAGGGACAAACCCAAACTGTCCAGAATTCAGCCCTTTTGCAGTAGTTAAAATGTCACTATCAAACTTTCCCATTTTGATCAAACAAGCTCGAGGGCCTTTAGCAGGACCTTTGGCATTCATCCCACTTCAGTTGAGCTCAAGAATCAAGCTTGAAAATCCACTCCTCCACCAGTTTCAACCTAAACAACCCAATTAAGGCAGATTGTCTCATTAGAACTGCTTTTCTACTTTATTGCTTTAGTTCTGAACAATGTAGCTATTATTTCTGTTTCTTTTGCAAGCCAATTGTGGCCCTAGGATGTATTGAATGAGTAAGATGTAATCTCATTGCCTATATAAGGCTTATTCCTAATGAATGAAAGGCAGATTTGAAGTAAAACACAAAACTGAAACCTTGTTTCTGTTAACATCTCTTGGCTGTGTGCTTGAGACAACTTCCTTTTCTTTGTGCTTAGAAGTGAGATTAGACCCTTAGCTAAGTGCTGGGATCAAGGTTCAACCCTCAACCATTGGCTTTGTGCTTTGGTTAAGGTTCTATTTCATTCTTTCAACATCCAGTTCAAACAGAAACAGAGCAATCTCCAAGTGTCTGACCTTAGTTCAATTTGTCCTTGTTTAGCTTGTTTTCTGAATAGTTTCATTGCAGATGGTGATGTTTGTTGATGGTGATAGAGATAGGTAATTATGAAAAGTAGTGTTGGGGTTTGGGTTATGTAGAGTAGCACGTGTAGGTGCCTGACAACACCAAAATGTGTTGTGTCTAGTAGTATTTAGTAGGTTCGTTTATTATACTTTTTAGGGGTCGTTAGCATCGTTTTATGCTAACCTTAGTCCTTGTAATTATGTTGTTATTTAGTACTTTTAGTCAACTTTTAGAGTCCAACCCGGAAGTCAACAAAAGTCAAAGTCAAACCCGAGACCTGAGACCCAAACCCGACAATTGGAGTGGGCTACAAACAAATCATCAATGTAAGAAGACCAAGTCCTAAGGGTCAATGGAAGTCAAGGCGGGACTAAAATCCAAAGGGTCAACGAAAGTCAAGGCGCTCAACCAAGGAGAAAAACTGGCAGCGTGAAACGCTGCAAGCGCCAGGGAACGCTGCCAGCGTCCCACGATGCTGCCAGCGTCCGTGGGCGCTGTCAGCTCCTGGTCTCAGGCATGCGTTCCTTCATTCTCCGGCTTGTCATTTTGAGGCCCATTTCTCAAGGCCCCTAGGTTTACGGACCAAGGGTATATAAGAATCAGATTTTAAAGAGAGAAGCACACAACATTGGATACAACATTCCACAACACAACACATTAGAGTTCTCTCAAGTTTTGTTCTTCATTTTTGGCTTTGTATTTTGGTTGAAGTTTGTGATGGGTTGTAATACTTGGATTATGGGTAGCTAATCCTCCATTTCTTAGTGTAATTGGAACAAGTTCTCTTCTTTTAGCATTGTAAGACCTTTTGAACCTCTTGTTCTTTATTTAATTCCATTTTCTCATGTTTAAATTCTATTGTTGAATGAATTGTTGTTGAGACTAACCATCTTAGCAAGTGTTTGTTTAATTAGTGCTTGTTTTGATAAATTTTGTTAATTTGTCTTGATATTTGTTGAAGCAATCTTGAAAGATTGTAACTTTGGATTAAAGTTGGAATCTTTTGAGTGTAATTTGGTTTATTGTGTGATTTGAACATGGTTTAATGTTTTATTACATGATTTTAGCATGTTTCTTTGGTTTTGTGCTTAAAGCTTGCATCTTTGATTGTGCTTATGTTTTAATAAGTATTGGTTGAGTTGTAAAGGGTCAATCTTGGTTGATTTAATTCTTGTTGACTAATTGCTTAGAAATTTGTATTAGATAACTAGAGAAGAGAGGAAAGGAAGAGTCTTTACTTTGTTAATTGTTGGGAACTTGGGAAAGTTACACTAAGTTGTTTCTCCATATTTGAATATTTGAATCTTTAGTTTTTATTGGTAATTTTAGACTTGCTAATCAATTTTCATGTCAAACTTTCTCCCTATATGTTATCCTACATGTTTTCCCATTGTGAATATCATAGTTTGTAATTAATTTAAGCTTTTGTCTTAATTAGTGTCTTAATTTGTGATTAGAGTAATTAGTTTTGTTAATTGGCATTTTGCAAGAGTCTAGATTAATTTTTTTTGTGTTGGTCTAGGAGTTATAAATTGTTATTTGATCGTAGCTAATTAGCGGAATTACCGACACCGCTTTTAAGCTCGTCAAATTTGGCGCCGTTGCCGGGGAGGGCAATATAGCTAAATATCAAATTGAAACTCTTGTTAGTGTCATAATTTGCTTAGATTGTTTTTAAAAGTTTTCTTAGCTTATAGGTTACTTTGTGTTGAAGTTACTAATTTGTGTTGTTGAGTTGTTTTAGAGTTTATGCCTAGGTCACAAGAGGGACTTGGTGACCAAGATATTGATCCATCTTCAAGTAGCATATCAAATTGGTTATTTTAAAATCCCCTTTATAGGAGACCTTTTTGGAGGGAGCCTAGTGAAGAGGAGTTGGAGAATAATATTTTTCAAGAACAACCGGAGGAAGTGTTTGAGTCACCACCTAGGATACCATCTCCATTGAACGTCCTTTACCCACCCAATATGGAGGATAATAGGACAATTGGTGAAATTCGGGCAAGGAACTATGAGGAGCAACCACTTTGTATTGCATATCCTCCCATGGGGGATGTGAACTTTGAGTTCAAAGGTTTCTTCGTCCACAACTTACCTAGATTCCATGGCATGGTGGGGAATGACCCTAATAGACACTTGGCCGAATTCCATATGATTTCCCAAGGTGATATTCCCCAAGGAGTGACCGAAGATCAATTCAAGCTAAGGGCATTTCCATTTTCTCTTCAAGATGCCGCGAATGAATGGCTCTTTTGTCTTCCGGCTCACTCCGTTACCACTTGGGTGGGCTTGAAGAAAAAGTTTCTTGAAAAGTATTACCTAGATTCAAGACACAATCACTCAAAGAAGCTTATCACTACCATTGAACAAGAAATGGGGGAGACTCTTTATGATTTTTGAGAGCGTTTCAAAAGTCTTGTGGCAAGATGTCCATACCATGGAATGTCGGGAGATGATTTGTTGACGGTTTTCAATGAGGGGTTGTGCCAAAATGACCAAAGAATGGTCATTGCCGCCACCAGAGGTGGAATTGATACACTTAATGTGGACGAGGCCAACAATATTATTGAAACATTGGCAATGAACACAAGAAGCTATGGAAGAAAGAGTGAAAGGGGAGGAATCTCTAGGAATGTGTCTTCCATGGAAGATCCTTATGCTTCTCAAAATCACAAGATCATGCAAGAAATGGGTGAACTTAAAAGTATGATGTCAAACTTGGTTGTTAACAAAGGTAACTCATTCTCTCAACACCCCGAACCAATTGAATGCTCATATTGTGGAGGTGACCATGCCACCAACACATGCTACATCATGATTGAACAAGGAGCAACTATGGAAAGTGTTAATGCTATGGGGTATGAGAATTACAATTCAAGGAACCATAGTGGAGGAGGAATGTACAACCAAGTGGGGAACCGCGATCTTTTGGGATGGGGAGGGGACAAGTCGAAAAGCTTTGAAAACGGTCAATTCAATCATTTGAGAGCCCAAAATCCCACCCAAAATCGGAACTCCAATTTCCAACAAAACCCCCAAAGAAATTACAACAATCAAAGACCCAACAATTCAAATTTCCCAAGTAACTCTCAATCTCAAAACAATGCTCAAAGACAATCGAACCAAGGCCTCATTCAAGGAAATTCTTCTTCTCAAGGGAACTTGAGTGATATCTTGCAAACACTCCTTGCCAATCAAGAGAAAGATAGGGAGGCAAACAACCTTAGGGTAAGCAACTTGGAAACCCAACTATCCTAAATGGCGTCCAATATGTCAAAATCCCAAGCCTCAAGCTCGACAAGATTCCCATCTCAAACCATCCCACCACCTAGGGAGAATGCTAGTGCCATGACCTTAAGGGGAGGCATAGAGTTGGAGGTACACCCCCTTGGAAAAGGCAAGGAAAAGATGAAGAACCTTGAGATGGAGAACTTGGAAATTGAAGACCAAGGAGAGTTAGTAGTTGGTCATGAAGAGCTATCAAAGAATGGGAAAGGGACATCCACAAGCAAAGACCCCAAGGGAGACACTTCAAAGATGGGTAAGGACATTATTGAGGATGATGAAGTAGAGGAATACATACCGGAAGTCCCATTTCCTAGTGCTTTGATAAGCACAAGGAAGTATGACAAGGAGAACGACTTGTACGAAACTTTCCGGAAGTGTGAGGTAAACATTCCTCTTCTCAATTTGTTGAATAGTGTCCCTAGGTATGCAAAGTTCTTGAAAGAACTTTGTACACATAAGAGAAATCCTAAGAAAGGAACCCATAAGGTTAGGGTGAGTAAGCATGTTTCGGCAATTTTCAAACAAAAATTACCAAAGAAATGTGGAGGCCCGGGCATGTTCACCATCCCTTGCACCATTGGAGGGCAAAGATTTAAATGTGCCATGTTAGACCTTGGAGCCTCTATTAACGTCATGCCCCTATCCATCTATGAGACCCTAGGCTTAGGACCTTTGTCTAAGACCGGGGTGGTTATTCAATTAGCCGATAGGTCTAGTGTCTATCCCAAAGGCTTGATAGAGGATGTGCTAGTAGAGGTAGATAACCTTGTCTTCCTGGCGGATTTCTATGTTTTAGGTATGGAGTCTAGTTCAAGTGCCACTCCCCTTCTCCTTGATAGGCCATTCATGAAAACCTCTAAGACCAAGATTGATGTTTCACACGGATGTTTAACAATGGAGTTTGAGGGAAAGAGATTGACCAATAATATCTATAACTCTATGAGACACCCTAGTGATGTTCAATCTTGTTTCTTCTTAGATATTTTTGAGCCTTTGGTGCATCAAATGTACAAATTATGTGATAGGGACCCACTTGAGGTGGCCCTAACTAACAATGTAGAAGAAGAGGGTTTGCGTTTGTTGTTGTCGGTTGATGTGCAGGAACATCTCAAGGACTTGGAAAGAGAAGAGCCACTAGACACTTATGAAGAACTCAACATCATCGATATGCTGAAAACAGGGCACAGCAGTGGAAAACGCTGGCAGCGCCCCACGACGCTGCCAGCGTCACACAACGCTGCCAGCGTCCATCAGCGCCGGTAGCGTCCTGGTCTGGCAAACTTATCTGAGCTCTATGCTTTGAACATACCCCTCCACAAGCCCCTTCCCTCAATTGTGAAGTCCGCGAAGGTCGACTTGAAGACCCTTCCAAGCCATTTAAAGTATATATTTTTAGGGGAGAACCACACCCTACCTCTTATCATCTCAAGCACACTCAACGAGGACCAAGAGGGCAAATTGGTAGCATTGCTTCACAAACATAGAGATACATTTGGGTGGAGCATAGCAAACCTCAAAGGAATAAGCCCGGTGACTTGCATGCACAAAATAAGACTTGAAGTGGATGCCAAACCGGTCCGACAACCCCAAAGGAGGCTCAATCCACCAATGGCGGAGGTAGTGCAAGAGGAGGTAATTAAAATTTTACAAATGGGCATCATCTTCCCTATTTCCAACTCCCGTTGGGTTAGCCCAACTCAAGTCGTGCCCAAAAAGGGAGGAGTGACGGTAGTCAAGAACGCACAAGGAGACTTGGTCTCCACACGACCACAAAATGGTTGGAGGGTGTGTATTGATTAGCGCCGCTTGAATGCGGTTACTTTGAAAGATCATTTTCCGCTACCATTTATTGATCAAATGTTAGAAAGACTAGCGGGAAAAGCTTTCTATTGTTTCCTTGACGGGTACTCGGGATATTTCCAAATCCCAATCGCACCCGAGGACCAAGTCAAGACCACATTCACATGTCCATTCGGTACATTTGCATATCGCCGAATGCCATTTGGTCTATGTAATGCACCGGGAACTTTTCAACGGTGCATGTTGAGTATATTCTCCGACTATGTAGAAAAGATCATAGAAGTATTCATGGACGATTTCACCGTCCATGGGGACTTCTATGATGCATGTCTAAAACACCTTGCTCTTGTCTTAGAGCGATGCCAAGAGTCCCATCTCATCTTAAAGTCCGAAAAATGTCATTTCATGGTGACTAGTGGCATCGCTCTAGGACATGTAGTGTCGGAAAGGGAGGTTGAGGTGGATAAGGCTAAGGCTGACATTATCAAAACCTTACCTTATCCATCTAACACCTAAGACATTAGGTCTTTTCTCGGACATGCCGGTTTCTACCGGAGATTTATTAAGGACTTTTCAAAGATTTCTAACCCCCTATGTAAGGTTTTGCACAAAGAAGCGGAGTTTGTCTTTGATGCCTCTTGTAGGAAAGCTTTCGATGATTTGAAGGAGAGATTGGTCACCGCACCAATTATTCAAGCACCGCAATGGGACCTTCCATTTGAAATCATGACCGATGCAAGTGACTACGCATTGGGAGTGGTTTTGGGTCAAAAGAGTGACAAGGGACCCCATGTGATCCAATATGCATCTACAGTCTTGAATGATGCTCAAAAGAACTACTCTACAACGGAGAAAGAGTTCCTTGGTGTGATATATGCCCTAGAAAAATTCCGATCCTATCTCTTGGGCACAAAGGTGATCATCTACACCAATCATGCCGCCATTAGATACCTTGTGGCGAAGAAGGATGCAAAACCAAGGTTGTTGAGGTGGATCCTTCTCCTAAGTGAATTCGATGTAGAGATAAAGGACAAGAAAGGGGTGAAGAATGTGGTGGCGGATCATCTAAGCCGGCTAAACCTTGAAGGAAGACCATCATGCCCTCATGATGAGGTTGAAGGAGGTCTCCCTCATGAGTCTCTATATGCCATCCAAGTGGAGGAGCCATGGTATTCTACCATGGTCAACTATTTGGTGACAAAGCTGAAACTCCATAGACCTTAATTAGACTCCTCTAATTAGTTGCTAAATTACTTGTTAATTTAGTATTTAATGATCTATGTAACATGCATGCAAATATAAAGACATTTATATAAGAGAAGAAATTTCCTCACATTGATATGGAAAATATAAGGGCACAACAAGAACTCCTTCTTGTTGTTCTTGAGCTAATAATATGGATGAATACAAGCAATCTCCAAAGTAGAAGATCTCCTCTAAGTTGCACCAAGATTAACCCAAATAATCTACCCTTATTATTAACTAGATAATAAGATAGATATTATACTACTAATATTATGACTATATTACTACACTAGTAATACTTAGTAAATATTAGTGTTTGAGAGTTTTAGTAAGAAGATGAGGTTTTTGAGAGAAGTAAGAAAACAAGCACAAAATGAAGTGATAAAAAATGAGCAACACTTGATCATTTTATAGGCCATTTGGCCGGACCTCATAGTCCAAAATTGGACTCTTATTTTGTTCATTTGATCACATGCATTAGAGTGGAGTGTTGTAGAAAAGATGATGATTATATTCAATTTGTTATGTCACTTTCAAAAGGTAACTAAGAAGTGTAAACATGAACAAAAATCATCACCCTTGTAACTACATCATAACCGGCCCTCTTGGCCTAGTTAGATCCATTTTGATTTTTGATGTTTGTCTCACAAATACTTATTCATCATATGGTTAATTATCTTGTATAATTAAGTGTTAATTTGATCATATAACAATTATATGACTCAATTAAATAAATAATATGTACTTAACATTTTAAGTAATATTTTACCATTATATCAATATATAATGGGTCCCACAATGCTTAGTTAATTTATTTTACAACTCCATGTAAATATAATTAACTAATTACCTCTATCTCAAAACCTCAACTAATTTAGTAATTTAACGATTAATTACTAAGTTAAATCTTATTTAATCGTATTAAAATAAGATATAAATTTATTAGTCAATTATCGCATAATTGAAAAATAAGTTTAATCGAATTTGAGTTCTTAACTCAATTTCTAATATTAACTCTCGTACCTACGACTATATGTAATGTCAACGAATTAACTGTATCGTTACAAATAATTAGTTCCTATTTGGATTTCATCCTTTAGGTGTGACCGAAAGGGATAGTTGATCACCGCCGTCAAACGACAATAACGTCAAACTCTAGTCAGCCAACAGTTATTGATTTACGTTAATCAACTGACTAATCATATATATAGTCAATAAATATCCCAATTATATTCCTTAATAAGATTTATTATGTGGCGTACTATTGTGGAGGACACCTACTCCAACAATCTCCCACTTGTCTGACACAAGTGTGCGTCACCGCTTCTCTTGTCTCTTTATCTCATCTCCCACTCAACGCAAGGTGTCTTCCAGGTCGCACTTGCGATTGACAATATCTAGAGTGGTTTTCTCGATAGGGAGAGTAACTGTCTGACCTGAAAATCTACCATAGATCTCTTTCCGAGCGTGGCCACGCATTTACAGTAACTTCTCCTCGAGTGGCCTAAAGATGTTTTTACCCAACGTGGGTGGACAATTCCTGTTGATCCATCTACTCTGTATGATGCAGATCACCATGATCCAGAAGAAGTCCATCGGCCTCCTTTTACGGCACGACCTAGAACCTCAACCAAAACCAATCGGAAACTGCACCGACTCAGATAGACGGTCGCCAGTCAAAAGAATCGACTTATAGGAATAAGATAGAAGACCCTGCCACGACCTGGCATCAAATAATTGATTTAAGGGGTCATCTACATGTCACTGTCTGAGAGAGTGTCCATACAGTCCGTCTATTTAACGACCAGTCATCTCCATGACCCCATGGTGCGAACCAACCATCGATCGACCTTACAATCTAGTCATTCGAGACTCACTCATAAGAGTGCTAGGGACAATACTAAGGTTCGTCCCTATTCACCTTGAATGGGTCAAACAATCTATTCGGATAAACAAGTATTAAATTTTTAGTCAAACTAAATACAGATTTAAAATAAAACTCGAACCCATGAATGCCATTCTCATATATGAAATAATTAATACAACATTCAATTATTACATATTACATAATCTAAAGGAATTCTGGCACACGTCCCAATCCCATTGTGACGACATGACCATCATGCTTAGCCTTTGATAAAGGCTTGGTTAAAGGATCAGCAATGTTGTCATCTGTCCCAACCTTACAAATGTAAATTTCCTTTCTGTCCACGTAATCTCTAATTACATGATATTTCCTAAGTACATGTCTAGACTTGTTACTAGACTTGGGCTCTTTTGCCTGAAAAATAGCCCCACTGTTATCACCATAAATTGTGATAGGATCTTTGGCAGTAGGGACTACTGTTAGTCCTTCCAAAAATTGCCGAATCCACACAGCTTCCTTTGCAGCTTCAGATGCTGCAAGGTACTCTGCTTCTATTGTAGAATCCGCTGTAACGCTTTGCTTGAAACTCTTCCAGCAAACAGCTCCTCCATTCATCATATAAACGTAGCCGGATTGGGATTTCATATCATCCCTATCTGTTTGGAAACTTGCATCTGTGTAACCCTTTACACGTAACTCAGTCTCGCCTCCAAACACTAAGAACGAATCCTTGGTCCTTCTTAAGTACTTAAGGATGTTCTTTACGACTATCCAGTGACTCTCACCTGGATTTGCTTGGTAACGACTTGTCATGCTCAAAGCATATGCAACGTCGGGACGAGTGCACATCATAGCATACATGATTGATCCAACAGCTGATGCGTAGGGGATCAATTTCATGCGTTCAATCTCCTCGGGTTTCGTAGGGCACTCTGACTTGCTCAAAGTGATCCCACTTCCCATAGGAATAAATCCTCTCTTAGAGTCTTTCATGTTGAACCGATCAAGAATCTTATCAATATAAGTCTCTTGACTTAATGCTAGTATCCTTTTAGATCTATCCCTATAGATCCGGATACCTAAGATGCGCTGGGCCTCTCCTAAGTCTTTCATTTGGAAATGTATTCCTAGCCACTACTTTACAGAAGTGAGCATTGGAATATCATTCCAATGAGTAGTATGTCATCTACATACAAGACTAGAAAAGTTACTTTACTCCCACTAAACTTCATGTATAAACACGGTTCCTCGACACTTCGAGTGAAACCATTTTGTTTAATTACATGATCGAAACGATGATTCCAACTCCTGGATGCTTGCTTAAGACCATAGATGGATCTCTTAAGTTTGCATACCTTCTTAGGGTTTGATGGATCCCCAAAACCTTCAGGTTGTGTCATGTACACTTCCTCTTCTAGAATCCCATTCAAGAAGGCGGTTTTGACATCCATTTGCCAAATCTCATAATTATGAAATGCGGCAACCGCTAAGATAATCCTTCTGGATCGAAGCATGGCGACTGGGGCGAAGGTTTCGTCATAGTGAAGACCATGAACTTGGGTGAAACCTTTTGCCACCAATCTAGCTTTATAAACATCATTATGTTTGTCTATGCCACTTTTGATCTTAGAGATCCACTTACACTGAAGGGACGGACCTCCTTAGGTAAATCAACCAAGTCCCATACTTGATTGTCGTACATAGAATCCATTTCGGATTGCATGGCTCCTAGCCATAGCTTTGAGTCGGGACGAGAAATGGCTGCTTTGTAGGTAGTAGGTTCGTTACTTTCAAAAAGTAACACATTATAGTCATCACCTTCCTCTATAATACCAAGGTATCTATCAGGTTGATGACTAATTCTTCTTGACCTCCTAGGTTCCGAAGGAATAATGACCGTACCAGACGAAGAGGGAACGTTTTCCTCGTTGTCGTCCTTTTCGGTTTGTGGCTCTTGGACTTCATCAAGTTCAAATTTTCTCCCACTCTGTCTTTTAGAAATAAAATCATTTTCTAAAAAGACTGCATCACGAGACACCAACACTTTGTCCTCGTGTTTATTGTAGAAGTAATAAGCACGTGATTCCTTTGGATATCCTACAAAAAGACATTTGTCAGATTTGGGTGCGAGTTTATCGTCAGACTTATTCTTAACAAAAGCCTCGCATCCCCAAATTCTCATAAATGACAAATAATGAACTTTTCCTGTCCATAGGGCTGGCATGATGTGTTGTTTCTGTGTGTTCGTTGGGCGGCGGTGTGGGTCGGTAGTCGGGCTTCGATTTAGTGAAAATATTGCAAATAAGATAGCAAAACCCCAAAAATAATCAGGAAGCTCTGTTAGACGCATCATAGATCGAACCATATCTAATAAAGTTCGATTTCTCCTTTCGGATACACCGTTTAATTGAGGTGTTCCAGGAGGAGTCCATTGTGATACTATACCACAATCTTTCAGGTGTGAATCAAATTCATGGTTCAAGTATTCACCACCACGATCGGATCGTAGGGTTTTAATCTTTTTATTCAATTGGTTTTCTACTTCCTTTTGAAATTCTTTGAACTTTTCAAAAGCATCACTTTTATGCCTCATCAAGTAGACATATCCATATCTACTCAAGTCGTCGGTAAAAGTAATGAAGTAGTGATAACCACCTCTAGCTCGGATAGTCATTGGACCGCATACATCCGTGTGTATAAGTCCTAATACTTCACTTGCTCGTGTTCCTTTTCCAGTAAAAGGAGCACGAGTCATCTTGCCTAGAAGACAAGATTCACATACGCCATAAGATTCGTAATCGAATGGTTTGAGTACTTTAGATGAAACAAGTCTCTTTATGCGTCGTTCGTTTATGTGCCCTAAACGACAATTCCAAAGGTATGATTGATTAGGTTCACCTGTTTTGAGCTTCTTGTTTTCTACATGATAGACCTCTTTTGCAATATCTAGAACATAAATACCTCCAATAGAAATGGCCTCGCCATAAACCATTTTATTAAAAGCAAAAGTACAACAATTGTTCTTAATACAAAATGAAAAACCTTCCATGTCTAACACGGAAATGGAGATAATGTTCTTGGTAAGAGTTGGTACATAATAGCAATTATTTAAATACAACTCTAAACCATTAGGCAAAAGAAGAACGTAGGTGCCAACGGAAACTGCGGCTACCTTAGCTCCATTTCCCATGCGCAGGTCCACGTCACCCTTGGCTAGTGCTTGCGCGTCCTTCAGCCCCTGTACATGATTACAAAGGTGAGAACCACAACCGGTATCAAATACCCAAGAAGATGTACTAGCAAAGTGAATATCTATCATATAGAGTGATGAAAGAATTTTACCTGACGTTGTCACACAACCGTCTTTCTTGTCTTTCAAGTACTTGGGGCAATTGCGTTGCCAATGCCCTTTGCCATTACAATAATAGCAATCCGCCTCCGCGTGTTTGTTGACTTTGGGCTTGGCCTTATAAAAGACCTTGGCCTTTCCCTTGCCGGATTTCTTGAAAAGAGTCTTACCCTTTCCCTTGTCCTTCCTCACCCCAAGGTTCATGTTCTTCATTTTCATGGAAAGTACATCCTTGGGTTCACTCCCACTAGCTTCCATGTCCCTCTCAGCTTGGGTGAGGAGTGCATGGAGTTCATGGAAACTCTTGTCCATGCCATTCATGTTATAGTTCACCCTAAATTGGGTGAACTTAGGTAAGAGTGAATGAAGGATCTTACCCACCACCAAATTCTTCGGAATTGTGCACCCTAGACGCTCTAAGGTGTCCGCGTGCTCAACCATTTTGAGCACGTGTGGGCCAACTTTTTGGCCCCTTTGAAGCTTAGTGTCAAAGAATTGCGTAATTGCCTCATATTGGAGAATTTGAGGGGCTTGCGAAAACATCGAAGTGATCCTCGTGAATATCGCATATGCATTGAGAGAGATCAATTGGAGTTTGAGTTTGGGTGAGATTGACCACATCAAGACATTCTTGACGTCATTAGCAACCTTTAAATAAAGGTCATATTCGGCCCGAACCACCGCGGACGATCTAGGCGCGGGTTCGGTGGGAGGCTCTTCGACCAAGTAGCGAAGCACGTTATCGGATAATGCGGCGCTCTTGATCGTTGATTCCCATTCAACGAAGTTACTTCCGTCATCCTTAAGGACACACTTGTCCATGACGGACCTCAACCATGAGTCTCTACCCAAGGTTGCAACGTTTGATGATGTTGACATTATGCGAATATTGTAACTACAACAAAAAGAAATATATAAACATTCATTGTTAATTTACTTGAAAAACATTTTAACAAGTTAAGCATTCATATAATGACATCTCACTAAATTATATAAATGATTCCAAGACCCATCTTTAAATAAAAATAGTCATCGCATGCTACTTTTTATCTAGAAATGGTAAGTCGTTACTTGACTAATTCTACCCTTAGAACTCTTGGTTGACGGATTTCAACTAAATTCCATCTCCTAGTCCCAAGATAACGCTTATCTCGTTGAGTCCAATCAAATTTTAGCTTGTGATCGTATCACCCTACTTACCCGAGGTAAAAAGGGACCCACGAGCGTGGTAGCCCTAATGAACACGGGATTCATAGGTGTTATTAATTGGTAAGGCTAATCTCAATTTTTTAAACATGTGAGAGATCTTGTCAATTTAGTTATTAATTCCATATAAGTGAACTAAGTCGGTGAATTGTGAATAACGTTGAATTGACAATAACGGTAAATAAACTGCATGTGTGACGATTTTGGCATGAGCGGAAATAAAGCAAGCAATCAAGAAACAATAAAATCCTAGTATGGCCACCTAGCTAATCAAATTAACTAGATAGTTACAAATTCGGAAACCAACTCCTTTGGTCCCTTGCCTCTTCACTTGGAACACCTTCCAAAATGGCACCGTCTTTCGGGAGTCACCGGTCTTCATAAAAAATAATTACAAATATACAAATATACAAATTCCTATTATACATTTATTCTATAAAATAAAATTATTAAATTATACAACCGGCGATACGAGATCGCAATAAAATTACAACCAAACCGTTATTCCCTTACATTACGGGTAATAACGATTAAAAACAACTAGGCCATACTAGGTACAAAATTTGCATAAATTATTAAATAAATGACATTCATTCATTCAACCATAAATTAATTAAATTGCTGCAAAAATTCATGCCAAAATCGTCCTAAATTCATTCATGCTCATTGTAGCTCGATTTTTCCGGGATTTATTGATTTTTAACCATTAAAAATCACTATCAACATTTAAATCACATTTAAATTCAAACTAATTAACTAAACTAATTTTGTTGGTCATTAATTAGATTGATTTGATTTCATTTGCTAAATATTACGGTTTAATCATAACAATTCTGAAATAAAACCAAAATAAAATATAAACATCATAAAATTTGAAACCAAAAATTTTTTACATTCTGGAAAATTTCCAGGAACTATAAAATTAAAAAACATTTGCTCAAAAAAATTTAAATTAATTTTATGAACAAATAGCTTTGTATTTAATGGTTTTAACAAATAAAAACATTAGATATAGTAAAACAGTGAAACAAATTATGAAATTTCACCAAGAGTATAAATATCAGAATATAAAATGTGAAAAAAAAATTCAAGACCAGAAATGGACGTTTCAATTTTATGAACATTATAATATGATATTATCGACTTTTATCGTATAAAAATCAATGAACATGCAATACATAAGTAAAATTAACGAAATTTTACATAAAATATGTAAGAAATGCTTGTGAGATCATATTAAAATTTCATGGCCAGAATCAACATGAAACTAGTTTTAGTTAACTTTTAACTCATAAAATGCATGTTAACTCGGTTCAAACGCCAAAAATCAAAATAAATAGCAAATTAATCGCTAAAATCACGAAATTTAAACACAAACATTTTGAGGTCATTAGGTATACATGCACCAAAAATTTTCATCAGAATCATATTTTAACTCAAAATCTTTGATTTATTAGTTATCTTATAACTTTAATAAAAATGTCCAAAATGAACATGCATGCTACAAGCTAGCTCTGATACCAATTGTAAGTCCATAGACCTTAATTAGACTCCTCTAATTATTTACTAAATTACTTTTTAATTTAGTTTATAATGATCTATGTAACATGCATGCAAATATAAAGACATTTATATAAGAGAAGAAATTTCCTCACATTGGTATGGAAAATATAAGGGCACAACAAGAACTCCTTCTTGTTGATCTTGAGCTACAAATATGGTTGAACACAAATAATCTCCAAGGTAGAAGATCTCCTCTAAGTTGCACCAAGATTAACCCAAATAATCTACCCTTATTATTAACTAGATAATAAGATAGATATAATACTACTAATACTAGACTATATTACTACACTAGTAATACTTAGTAAATATTAGTATATGAGAGTTTTAGAGAGAAGTTTAGTTTTGAGAGATGTATGGAAAAATAAGAATGAACTTATAAAGGAATGAACAACAATTGTTCTCCTTTTATAGCCAAGAGGGCCGGTTTCAACATCACAAAATGGTGATTTTTTTCTTCTTATTTTATTGCCATGTAAGGTGGTAATGTGTTGTAGTGAATAAAATGATATCATGTTTACTATTCATGTCATAAGCATATGTTGCTTGTGAGTATGAATAAGAACAACCATCATCACCATTTGACTTCACCATAACCGGCCATGTGAGCCTCAATTTGATCCATTTTGATTTTTGATATTTGTCCCACAAATACTTATTAATCATATGCTTAATTATCTTGTATAATTAAGTGTTAATTTGATCATATAACAATTATATGACACAAATAAATGAATAATATGTACTTAACATTTTAAGTAATATTTTACCATTATATCAATATATAATGGGTCCCACAATGCTTAGTTAATTTATTTTACAACTCCTTGTAAATATAATTAACTAATTACCTCTATCTCAAAACCTCAACTAATTTAGTAATTTAACGATTAATTACTAAGTTAAATCTTATTTAATCGTATTAAAATAAGATATAAATTTATTAGTCAATTATCGCATAATTGAAAAATAAACTTAATCGAATTTGAGTTCTTAACTCAATTTCTAACAATTAACTCTCGTACATATCGAATATATGTAATGTACTAATTAACTGTATCGTATACAAATAATTAGTTACTATTTGGATTTCATCCTTTAGGTGTGACCGAAAGGGATCAGTTGATCACCGCCGTCATACGACAATAACGTCAAACTCTAGTCAGCCAACCGTTATTGATTTACGTTAATCAACTGACTAATCATATATATAGTCAATAAATATCCCAATTATATTCCTTAATAAGATTCATTATGTGGCGCACTATTGTGGAGGACAGCTACTCCAATAGTTTTAGGTTTGGAGTTTGGTATTGTAGTGTTTTTTTGAGAATTGAGTTGATCATGATAATAGTTGTTGATGTTGAGTAGTATAACGGTTGTTTGGCATATCATTTGGGAATTAGATATCTCTAATTGGTGGATTCTAAAAGAGACTTTGCTTTAGGGAATTTAAGCCGGTAACCCAAAGTTTGAGGAGTATTGTCGTAAATGAAAATTGATTCATTTTGAGTTTTAGATGATCTAGATGATTTGAATGGTTGTCTGATTGCCAAGTGATTGGCAATTTGTGGTTTGGAATTAGCAATTCTCTTTTATTCTTAAGGAATCATAGTTTGACTTTGAGAAATGTTCGTTGCAAGCTTTGGATAGAGAGTGCTCAGTTGTTTTGGATTATAGAGTTAGAATGGTGAACCCATTTATCATGAGGAGTAGTAACCACCATAGTTTGCTAATGTGACTATTTATATTTGAGGCTTCGAGCGTAGTAATGATCGAATTAAGGATGTTATGGCGTATTAAAGACTCCTTATAACCGATAATGGATTGTTAGTTGTGGAGTCTACCATGCCGATGGACTTTAGTGGATACTAAATGGATCTGAATAATTAGGTTATTGGCCTGAAATCTCATGATTATGGAATATTTTTGTAGGATTTCTGATGATTGAAAATGATGAGTTACAAATTGGGTAAATTGCATTCTCTTGAGGATTTGGTTTATTATTAGAGTTAGTGATGTCGAATTCTTGTAGATCTTCTTGCCGATTTTATCTTGATCTTCCTATACTAAAGAGTTCGATTTGTTTCGATTCTGCGTATTTTGTATATATTTTGTTACCCTGAATTGTGTGTGTAACACCCGCAAATGTACCCTATTTTTCTAGTAAAAATATTTTACGGATACTTTTCAGCAAATTTTAGTTTTAGTTTAGAATTTAATTTTCCGAGTCGAATTTAGAATTTCCGAGTTCGTATTTGGAATGTCCGCGAGATTTCAAGAAAAACCCGTCTTGAGCCGTCTTTGACTTTATTGACTTTTTCCTTGACTTTTCCACTTACTCTTCATATACTCCCTCACAACCCTAACACCCTCATTCAATCTTCTTCTTACTTCATCACTAAGTAAACCCCAAATCCCTAGCCTCCATATTTGATCCATCTTCGAATCATCGCTACGCTTTCATTTCTTGCTCAAATTCATCTAGGTTCGTCTTATTCTTCCCCTCTTAGCTTCCTCTATCCGTATTGGTAATAAAATTACCGTCTTTCTCGCTTTTTAAATTATCCGTCTTTCTCAAGGTGAATGATATTCATCTTTTATTATCTAATTGTATGTAGGTGGAGACTAGGAAGGTTTAGAAACCGTTTAAAGACGCGAAAAGGTAACGGTGAAGGGTTACTCGATATCATTTACGTGTTTTATGTGTTTTCTAGGATAGTAATCGTATTTAGATTATGGTTAGTATGCTTAGGACTTGTGTTGTTGTTGTTGGTTGTTGTTAGGGGTTAATTGATATGTGAATTGATGGTTTGTTATGATAAATGAGGATTTTTGGTAGTTGATAACATGTTGGTTTTGATCGTTCCTGAATCCCGTGTGGGACGCAGGCTGCGTCGTGGTGACGCAGGCTGCGTTAGGCGCGGCCGACTGCAGTTTTCCTCCACTGACCCCTTTTCGTAAAATGATCATATCTCCTTCGTTACTTGCTTGTTTTGGGCTTGTAACATCCCGTTGGAACCGTAAGAGGATACGCTATCACCTCCATTTAGAATTTCTTCATTTTCATGTCTAGGACTCTAGTTATGACCGTTTGAAGTGGACCCTTGTTTTCGTTGGTTTCCAAACAACGTTGTTTTGGAGAGGTGATCTATGTTTTTATTCATTATGCTTCATAAACTTGTTCTAATGCTTATGTATCATGTATTGACTCATGTTTATCATATTTAAACTTATATGATTCCCTATTCTCATGTTTTGTGACAGTTTTTGGTATGTCCCACTTTGAGTCGGTTTTTACAAGTGTTACGGTTTGAGCACTATTTTGGTATGTGCTTTGTACTCTCAATCCCTTGGCTACCTCCACGTTCGTAAGACTGGAATGTCGGAACGAGGAGGTATCCTACTGCTTAATTGCATATGTTAGTGGGCATACGACGACGTTGTTGGGAGGCGAACGTTAGGCGTTGATCGACCCGGCCGTCAAATGTTGTGTATTTGCGAGGTGGTGTCATTGCATGTAGCGTACTAGCTTGACTTTTGACTATAGATCTCTTTCCGCCTCTTTCGTGTGGTTTAGCCGAATTTGGGGTACTCGACGTCTTTGTATGATCGAGTCTTGGATGTGGAACGTCTTACCACATGTCGAATCGGAACATGTCTTATTCCAAGAGCCTGGCTAGGTTTAGACTAGGACCGTATTATTATCGTCTTCCTACCGAGAGGATTAGAGTCTTGTGTGTACGAAACGTCTTATCGTACATGATTCCGGGAAATGTCTTATTCCGTGAGCTTCCATTAGCTTGTCTTGCTATTGTACACGATGCTAGTGCATGCCATTAACCGTGAGAGATTGTGTTGTCATATTCGTATGATTTGATGGTCGTTTGTAAGTTGAATTATACGTGAACATTGAGTTGGACTCTTTCATGAATTAGATGATTGACGTGGTTTATACGTCGAGTTTCTATCTTATCAAGTATATGCCGCTAACGGTGAGATGTAAGCCCTAGTGAGTATATAGTTGTCTAAGTGTGTCTTCCCCGAGTCTATCAATAGCATGATGATTACGGTTTGTACTTCATATGCTCTTATCATTATATATTGAATTGCCTATCTATTCTTATCGTATCTCACATGTATATCTATATATGCATGCTTCTACTTTGGTATTTCCTTCTATGTACGTTTGATGTGATATAGCTGGGAGAACCCGGAGTTACTCCCCACTGACTGTGGCGTTCATGTTTTTCATGGATGATTAGGTTGCTTGCTTGGATGGCTTTTTGCTTTGATATTTTGGGTTCGGGTGTGAGCTAGCGGGCGTTGTCCCTTGAAGTTTCACCTCTAGACGATTTTAGCTTAATTGCTAAACACTTTTACCTTGTTAACATTTGGAGAGATTATGTCTCTTATCTTGTAGTATTTTGTATTCGGTTTGTAAATTGACACTCCTCGTATACTTATCTTGCATGTATAAAAGTTTTTAAAATACCGTATTTCCGCAAATTAATTCACATGCTTGTATGTTTTATATTTCCGCATTCGCGAGGGTTGTCACAGTTGGTATCAGAGCTTTATCGCTCCCGACGCACACACGTGAACCCTAAACTTAAACTACTTGACCTTGAAATAATAAATGAAAGATGGGTAGACTTAAGGACCAAAGTTGGTAGTCTTTGGTGTACGATGTTTGTTAGGTTCTCACTTGTTTGTTGATTGTGTTGAATGATGTTATGTTTGTTTGTATCTACCGTCTTAAGGTGGATCATGTGTTACCTAGAAGAAGTATCTGCTACCGAAGATTGAAGATTGACAAGCCTAATTGAAGTGTATTTCTTCCTTATCGATGTTTTCTCTCGTCCTTAATTTATCATGCTCTCTTCCTTCTATCTGAGTGCTTCTTTCTCTTCCAACTTGTTTGCCTCTTTGAAATTACTCTTGATAGTTTCCTCCATCTTACTATTTGTACCATCAACTTCCTTATGTGACCTTTTGTGGACACCTTACCCTTTTGTTTGTGGCATATTGTACTTGGTCGGAAGAACTTTGAATTTTGTGGAATATTAGTGTTTGTTAGAATGAATTTTGTGATTTGAGAAAATGGTGTAGATCTAAATTCACCCTATATTGATGATTGGTTGTAACTCTAAGGAAAGGTAGTAAGATAAGTTTGATGATTTTAATGCTTGATGCTTGTCATGACTAATGTGTGGATAGTTCATGATATTTGATGGTGTAAGGTTGAATGAGTGGGCTAAGACTTCTTAACCCATTAGCGATTTAATCTTTTGAATTTAGGAGTTTGAATGATGCCTTGAGTTGTAAAATGCTTTTGAGACTAAGTGACTTCTTGTGGATTCTAGTTTATGTGTTAGAGTATACGCTTGGTGGAAAAGTACTTGGCTATAATTCTTGGATTTAGAAATATGATCTTATATCATGGTATCGGAGACTTGGTTGAGGTAGTAAGTCGTTATGATAGACTAAACCATGTTACTTAAGGATTATGGCATCAGTGGAATCTGATTAGATGAGCTATGACGGTGATGCCTTAGGATGTTGATGATGACGTTTTGTATGGTGTTTTACCTTGTTGGCCATAGGAGTTGAAAAGAGATTTGTATGAAGAATTCCTTGTTAGTCTTTTGGTTTTTGAAACCTTTGAGGTTGTGTTGAATATTTGAGCTAAAGGAATGTTACTATGCTTGAGTTGCAATTCCGCAATTGGGAATCCGTGTTATATGAAGGGATGGATGAATTGGGTTGTAATCGATTTGTTAAATCTAGGTGTACCTTACTTTGATGATTTGTGGTACGATGGTCCCTTGTGAGAGACCTTTGTTATCGGGATGAGTTGCTTTGCTATCGCCCTGAGTTTGAAAAGGGAATTTTGTGGATTAAACCTTAAACCTTTTTCTCGTGCCATTATCCCTTTCCATTTCCTTTCATGCAAGTTCCTACTAAGCCCGATTCCTAGGAAATTGTTTTCTCTTATCTTTTCCATTGTTTGGCTACCTTCATAGCTATATCTATCCAATAACTAGCTTTCGGCTCCCTGCCTCTAGCGTTCCTCTAATTTTCGTCCGATCTTATCGCGTTCGTGTTTCCCTCGAAATCTCCTATCGTTTCCAATGTCATGGTGTCATTGTCTTTCCTCTGGTGAGATGATTAGGTTGTTAGCTAGCTTCGTGTTGATTTTGATCATGAATAGGATTGGGTTTTAAACCTTAGGATGAATCTGTTGGTGGTATTGTACTCTCTTGATGGCTTCATTTATTGAGCTTGCTAGTGTAGTGCTATTTTGGGAATCAAGTTGAGCGAGATGATATTCTTTGTTGTTGAGTATTATATCGGTTGCTTGAGATATCATTTGAGAATTAGATGTCTCTAATTGGTGGATTCTAAAAGAGACTTTGCTTTAGGATAATTAAGCCGGTACCCAAGGTTTGAGGAGTATTGTCGTAAATGAAAATCGATTCATATTGAGTTTTAGATGAGCTATATGATTTGAATGGTGGTCTGATTGCCAAGTGATTGGCCATTTGTGGTTTGGAATTAGTAATTCTCTTTTATTCTTAAGGAATCATAGTTTGAGATTGAGAAATGTTCGTTGCAAGCTTTGGATAGTGAGTGCTCAGTTGTTATGGAATATAGAGATAGAATGGTGAACCCATTCATCTTGAGGATTAGTAACCACCATAGTTTGCTAATGTGGTTATTTATATTTGAGGATTCGAGCGTAGTAATGATCGAATTAAGGATGTTATGGCGTATTAAAGAATTCTTATAACCGATAATGGATTGTGGATTTTCCGTTGTCGTGAGACTTAAGATGAGTTTTCTTTGGTTAGTGGTCTCAGATAGAGTTTGATGAATCTAAGGATTTTATAGTACGTTAAAGGACCTCCCCTGCAGATTGCAATCTATGGACTCTAGACGATGCTAATTAGGTTTCAATGGTTATGTTGATGACTTGAGGTCTCGTGATTATGGAATATTTCAGTAGAAATCTAATGATTGAAAATGTTGAGGTGTAACTTGGGTAAATTACATCCTCTTGAGGATTAGAGTATTAGTAGAGTTAGTACTATCGAATTCTTGTAGATCTTCCTGCCGATTTTATTGTCATCTTTCTATCCTTAGGAATTCGATTTGTTTTGTTTTTGCGTGTTTTGTATACATTTTCATACACTGAATTGTGTTTGTGATGCTCGAGTCGCTCTATGTACGTGTAATGTGTTCTTATTTTGATTTTATCTTTGAGAAAACCTTCAAATTTCCATATTGTATTTCTAATTTAACTTTTCAAAGAAGTCTAAAGATGGATTGTGTACCCTCTGTTTGGAGAAAATAGATTTCTTTTGCTTTTATACCTGGATTTTGCGTTTGGTTGGATGTTTGGACTTGTTATTGGAGACGTCTGGTGACTAGTCTTGCACTTACTAACGTTTGTTTTGAATTTCGATTTCACTATTTCGACTTTAATTTGATTTGGATAATTTGAGTTCTTGTTCGCGACGGGCACTCTTGAGATCCGTAAGTAAGTTTCGCACTTATGAAAAATTTCCTTAAACCGTTTCGAGAAGAACATCATTTCATAAATGTTTTCCCTTGTAAAAGCTTTCGCGTTGATTTTGTAAACCGATTCTTGTCCTTGATACTTTTGTTTTCTACTCTCAAGTTTCGAGGACGAAACTTTTTAAAAGGTGGGGTGATTGTAACACTCGCAAATGTACCCTATTTTTCTAGTAAAAATATTTTACGGATACTTTTCACCAAATTTTAGTTTTAATTTAGAATTTAATTTTCCGAGTTGAATTTAGAATTTCCGAGTTCGTATTTGGAATTTCCGCGAGATTTCAAGAAAAACCAGTCTGGAGCCGTCTTTGACTTTATTGACTTTTTCCTTGAATTTTCCACTTACTCTTCATATACTCCCTCACAACCCTAACACCCTTATTCAATCTTCTTCTTACTTCATCACTAAGTAAACCTCAAATCCCTAGCCTCCATATTTGATCCATCTTCGAATCACCGCTACGCTTTCATTTCTTTCTCAAATTCATCTAGGTTCGTCTTATTCTTCCCCTCTTAGCTTCCTCTATCCGTATTGGTAATAAAATTACCGTCTTTCTCGCTTTTTAAATTATCCGTCTTTCTCAAGGTGAATGATATTCATCTTTTATTATCTAATTGTATGTATGTGGTGACTAGGAAGGTTTAGAAACCGTTTAAAGACGCGAAAAGGTAACGGTGAAGGGTTACTCGATATCATTTACGTGTTTTATGTGTTTTCTAGGCTAGTAATCGTATTTAGATTATGGTTAGTATGCTTAGGACTTGTGTTGTTGTTGTTGGTTGTTGTTAGTGGTTAATTGATATGTGAATTGATGGTTTGTTATGATAAATGAGGATTTTTGGTTGTTGATAACATGTTGATTTTGATCATGCTGAATCTCGTGGCGGACGCAGGCTGCGTTGTAGGACGC